>JBCFYV010011172.1:42685948-42724297 GCA_039000515.1 Timema cristinae
TTTTCATATATTTTATAATATTTAAAAAATGTAATTTCAAATTCTATAGGCTGCTACCTTTGTCCTCCATTTCAGCGCTAACTACAGTTTGAAAAATAATGAATCACCTCTTAATTAATACGGGATTCCTGAGCAATTTTGAATTTGTTGATTTTTATATATATGTTAATAATGAAACCTATGAACAGTAATAAAATTGGATTAGCGTGCCATTATATCACTGAGCAATCCGGAATCAGTCTATGATCTAAAATCATACAACATTTCTTCCTGGTTGAAATAATTAATATTGATGTGTGAGCATGTGAATAAAACATAGCGGAAAGTCAAGATGGCATATGCATGTTAATATATTGCCCTTCAACCTAGTTTTATTTTCATTTGCAACAGTGAAAATACTTGAATGCGGACACACACACTAAGGCTGTAACCTCTTCTAATATTGTTTCATAGTGATGTTGAGGTTCGGGATTAAATTTTTTGCCGAATGTATTGAGGCTGTTATTTTATGGTTTTATACACTCACTACTCTCAAATGCAGGTGCATTTACTTTAAAATGTATCTTCGTCAGTATTACGGATAGCCCATACGGATAACAGGACGTGATGCACAACAATAAAATTAAATCTTAAATAATTTATCAAAAAACTATAGTAGGTACTTCAAAACTGTATCTTGAATCTGTGTTCAAGTAATATCATGGAAGTGTCCTTTAGATTGATAGTTTCTAATATGTGCTGTACCACCCCTTGAGGGGCAGTGGGATTACCTAGGGAGTGCTAAGAGGCAAGGAGATTACAGGGGCTTTGGAGAGGGAGATCTTAAATTCTTGCTAAGTAAGCTTAAGCCAGACATTGGGAGACATACATCGTGTTAAACATGTAGATGATAGTGTAGTGGTTACTAAATATTCCAAGATAGTATCTAAGATATATGGATATATGCTTAGTGCCTATTAGATATTGAAAAGCTGGTATTACTAAAGCAAGCTCATCAATTTATCTAGATAAATCTGAATTAACAACTTTATTGGTATTTTGAAAAAATATGTCATTAAATGTTTGTGTTGAAGAAGCTCTTGTTTCAATATCTTTCTTAGTGGTTAGCACCAACTGCTATTCTGAACAATCATTTTAATAGATTAGGATTGGGGGCACTGGAGGAGTTTATGAAACTAAATAAGAAACTCAAAAAGTCTGAGAACTATTGAATTATATCATAGAAGGTAGTTAAGACTTAGACACAGACAAATTAAATATATTTATAAATATGTAAGTTAAATATCTATACAAATTGTACCGTAACATGTGGGATACACTTAAGTGATAGGCATGAGTCACAAAAACAATTACAGAAGTTAATATAAACATGTATCCCATTTGACCTTGTTTCTGAGCTATAGCCCAAAGATTCCACTAAACATTTTGTAAACCATACTATATATATCTATAGCTTTGATTAGGTATTTTGTATTGGTTATTCCTGGTTATTCTGAACACCCGGTATCTTTGAAAGAGTGTAGATTTCTACGACATTACTTCAGGATTACATTCAAACCAAAGGTTGATATTTTGAGAACTTCCTATATAATCTTAAGCAGCTCCACTTTACTGGAGTGCATACATGACTACAACTCAGAAAAGAGGGAAAATGAGACATATCGCCTTTATTAATGGTTTTTTAGGTCTCCTCTCCTTCAATGAATTGGACCCCACATGTTACGGTACACCCAGAAAATATATAAAATATATATCTATTAATCTATATCTATAATCTTCTCAAATCCTGGCTAAACGTATTGAATGAAAGTGTTTCCTAAATATTTTAGGTCTTACCTTCACGCGAACATGATTAGTTTATTAATTTAAATGATGCTTTCCTCATTCCTCCCTCTTCAAAGTAGATATGAGGATAACCTGAATATCCATGGCGTGGAGTATTGACTGGTTAATAAGAACTTGTTAAAATTATATCGTAATATTTCTACCACCATCACATCCTATTTCTGGTATAATTTGACCAATGACACATAGATTTCACTCTATATACCTTACATAGGAGCTTATGTGCTTATGCTGTACAAGATACAAGATCTACTTTCATGTGCTCAGACGTAAGTTCACGTGATCTGCAGCTTTTACTTTTGATATGTTATTATTATTATTATTATTATTATTATTATTATTATTATCACCGTGTCTTACTACCCGTCCGGGTTATACGCACTTACGCTAATGTGTAATGGTAGGGTGATTGTGAGATGAAATGAAGGACCTACAATTTAACGTGGAATCCGAACCACGGTGGAGGCCTGGCATTCCCCACATTCACAAGATGTCTTGTCAGAGGTGAAAGAAGGGTTTGGTGATCAGATAAATTTGTGCCGGGACCAATGATTGAACCCCGGACCCCAGCACAGAAGTCCAACACCTTACCCCTAGATATATAATATTAATTACTACAAAAATATTAATAACTACAAAACAATACTAGCAATTTAGTAAATTATTATCAATTTTTCTTGGCAAAAAAATACGAATCTCCTAAATGGCAAAGTCTTCTTAAGAAAGTTGGACTGTGCTTTGTCCACGAGTGTTTTACTTAATTTATTTAATAGTATGTCCCATTTTGACCGGTAGGGCCTTTGACATCCAGGTTTGTTCACCTTTTGTGTAGACTGTTAGTCACTTTGTTGGCACGGTACGTTGCCAAGGGTACACCATAGGAGGCTGTCTACACGTCGTACCCGCAATGAGATGATGTGAGGATGGTTACTATGATGTTGTGAAGCCCGCGTGAGTCTTAATCTAACTTTAGTCTAATTAACCAAACTTTATAGTGATCATTGGGATTATTCCTATAAACAGAGAAATGCAAAATGTACCAGCCGGAAATTGAACCCGGGATACCTAGGCTCATAGCCAGGCACACTGATCACTACACCACGGGTCCGGTTGGTGTTTTACTGAGTTATGAGAACATATCACAGATACAGTTTAAACTAACTTCCTTATCCCCGTCGGTGACCTGGTGGTCTAGGGGTAAGGTGTGCTGGGGTCTGGGGTTCAATCCTCAGTCCCAACAAAGATTTATCTGATTGCCAAACACTTCCTTCACCTCTGATAAGACGTGTATTAATCACAACTTGTGAATGTGGGAAGGGCCAGGCCTCCACTGTGGTTCGGATCCCACGTTAAACTGTAGGTCCTCCATTTCATATCACAATCACCCTACCATTACACATTAGCGTAAGTGGGTACAACCCAAACGGGTAGTAAGATGCGGTGCTAATAATAATAATAACAACAATAATAATATCTACTTCCAAGATGCGGTGCATAAAAAATATACTTGAGAACTGCCATTAATTGAGTATGATGTCTCTAGCACGTTCACAATAAGTGTATGAACGTATAAACTTTATTTTTATTAAGACTTGATCCCCCTCTTCCCGCCCACCACATACACAGTTTCAAACCAATTAGAGTGAAAAAACTAAATGGGAAAATCAAGTTATTTATCAGAATGTTTAACTATTAAAAATTAAATTACACACGTCATGGTTATTTAAAGTATGTGGCAAACCGTTTGCAAAGCTATGCGCGTCCGACATATTTAAAGTATTTTAACCCTACCTTGATCCCGTCTAGACACCAGGGCTTGAACCAGAAGTATATTTAAACTATGTCACGATTTCAATTTAGAACCCATGATAAATTCTTTATTTCATGAAGGGAGTCCCATGTCACGTATAAGGCCCCACATAATATATAACCTTAGACGTTGAAGATAATATTACTCCAGGCGACAAAAAAAACTCTTGGTAGTTGCCATATTAACCAGTCACTTTATACATAAAATATATTAAATATTTTTTCATTTATTTTTTTCAGTACGCTTTAACCTACTATCCGATCGTGCTATCCGCATATTTATACCAATGGGGTAAGAGCTTATGTATGCCGTGTTAAAAATCATTTAAGATACACATCCTCAATACACCCGGCTGAGATTCCAACCACGACACTTACGTCACTATTTACAACCCGTTCGGGTTATACGCACTTACGCTAATGTGTAATGGTAGAGTGATTGTGAGATGAAATGAAGAACCTACAGTTTAACGTGGAATCCGAACCACGATAGTGGCCTGGCATTTCCCACATTCACAAGTTGTGATTAATACACGTCTTGTCTGAGGTGAAGGAAGGGTTTGGCAATCAGATAAATCCGTGCTTGGCCGCAAATAAGTTTATGAGTGAGACAAAAAAGGGATTATCAATTTTTCTGGGAAAGGTACTACGTCATATCTTTCAGGATTCCTCCACACGGCCCAATCAACATGGGAATGACGGCTTTAATTCCCCTCCGAAGGAAGATGTGTTACAGATTTCTATCACTCAATAAAAATCTGTTTACTACAGCTGGGTTTAAACTCACAAAAATCGAGTCCTGAGGCAAGCACTTTACCCCAAAAACCCCGAGCTTAATGCTAGATATGTCAATAGCCTCCATAGACAAGCAACTAATACGTTAGTGGCTATCAATTTACCTTCGTTGTTTCGCATCCTCTGGTGATGTAGGCTACTTTTTAACAAATCCTCGTTTAAAGGAAATAAATTACTCGTTTAAATGTGACGGGAGAAGTATATATTATTACTCTCAAGCTGCTTTTCTTTCGTTTCGAAGTTGCTATATGACGCCATTAAGTAAGGTGTGTATGTGTTTGTATGTGCTCGTACAGGTGGGAAACTAAGGAACTAATTGCATTGTTCTTTAATACTGCAGCACTTCCGTTTGAGTTATAGACGTACAAGAAGTGTCGTGTCGTGGAATGTTGCCAGGATAAGCAAAGTTTGTTAAAATTTTACCAATGACACAGTAGCTTCATGGCTTCTTTGGTGCTGACTGAAAAGCTCACAGCTGATAGCTAAAATCTTTGAAAAGTACCAGACCAAATTATGTATCCTTACGCCTAACCATATGATATGCAAAAACATGTTTTTATCAGCTG
Source organism: Timema cristinae (assembly GCA_039000515.1). Classification (NCBI taxonomy): domain Eukaryota; kingdom Metazoa; phylum Arthropoda; class Insecta; order Phasmatodea; family Timematidae; genus Timema; species Timema cristinae. The sequence continues at coordinate 42,690,964 of JBCFYV010011172.1, forward strand.
TCACTTCTGACGGTCAAAATTTAGGTATATACCTAAACTTTGACTGTCAGAAGTCAGGTGTGAGCTGTCAGTCATCACCAAAGAAACCATGGGGCTACTGTAGGTTCTATCAAGACACGCCATATTTCCCTTCCAGTCCCATTTGATCAATGTTACATATGTTCTACTCTATATTACCTCACGTGGGAATGTATGTACGTTGATACCCGGCTAATGAGTTCTCTACTGATTAATGAGAACAACTAACAGTTACAGCTTCAACTAACTCTGCCCACCCTGGCAACAATCTGTGACACGGCACTGAATACAGGGCTTATTATAAATCAAATGTAGTGGAGAACCTGACAAAATAAAAATTGGTGTTAGGAGACATGAAACTATTATGGTTCTTGATCACCACTGTCGAGTATGTCAGGGCCAGAATCCTGGAAGGGTGCACCAGAGGTGGAATTTAGTATGTTATTTTCACTCTAGTTTTCTTATCCTCCCTCCAGGCTAATGGGACGGGTGTCTATTTCCTAAGATATTAGCTATTCAGCCCTTAGCATTGAAGAAGAAGCTTATAATTTCGTGTTGAAAAATTAATTATTTACTTAAAGTAACATATACTTAAGATATACTCTTTTCTATTTTTAAAAAATCGTGAGTTTTTGCAGTTCCTTTGAAAATATCCTTAATATTTGTGACATCTTATGACAGTTATTTAAATTTTTTTTTTATAAATTTATTTTTATAACTTGAACAGTTTTAATTAAACTTAAACTGGGAAATCCTACCTTTAAAAGTCGCCTCGTGGTAGCAAGACAATACCATCAAGAAACCATTAAAACGAAACTTGTACAAAATATCGGATGACAATTTAGAACATTTCAGATGAAATTTTCCCCCTTCCTGCCTTTCAGAAGCCATATTTTTTTTTTAACCGAGATAGATATTTTAATGATTTTTTACAATGCGATGAGGGTAGAGCAAGGTAAAATTTAAAGAAAATGTAACTGAATTTTCTTGGTGGTAAAGCTGAAAACCATTCTGTAAAAAACATCCTTAGTACACTCGGCAACGATTAAAACCCTGACCTCACCGTCACCAGTAAAACAGACTCAATGTGCCTGAGATTTAGTCTACGTGTCCACCAATGTGGGTAAATAACTATATCAATCGTTCAAGCCACTCTTTCCCCTTCATACCTCTCCCCTACCCCTTAACCAAGATCAAAAATGATGTATTTAAGGCAATCATTGTGAAGTCACAGCTAGACTGATAACAACCCATCTATCACGTTACCTCTGACATCCTTCAGTTGTCAAGAGAGAAAGAGAGAAAGAGCTAAAGGACCTAGGTTTGTTAGGACATCATGGTAAATCATTACTCTTCTCCTGAATTCAACTCCCCAACAATTGTCCCTAACATACAAACATAAAACAGATCAATGGTGAGGGGTTGTTTTTTTGGGGGTGGGGGGGAAGGAAGGGGGCGAAATGGAGAGTCGGATTAATCTGGCTGTCTTCTAGTGTCTTGTATACTACCGCTGCCTGGTCTGGAAGAATATTCAAAGTGCGGGAGTCATTGCGTTACATAGGGGGAAGTCCCCCCCCCCCCCCAACACTTCAAATCTAGTGGCCCTCGAGTCTCAGTATAGTCAAAGCGTTGTGTGCCTGGATACCTTTCTCAAATACTCTTAACTTATCTTGTTCAACTACATCAGACTGTGTATATTAACTAGTTTCTACTCAATAAACAACTATAGATAATCCACATAATTATTTTACTCCACCTATCCAACCCAACCAGTGGCTCCCAACGTGGGGTACAAGTACCCCCAAGTATACGTGTCAGAACGTTTGGAATACGCCAAAAAATGTGAATAATGGTGGAGGAATCTATTTAAGCCAACAGTGTAAGAAAAGAGACAAGTTAAAAGTTGTGAAATTAATTCAATGCTATGTTGAGGGGGCGGAGAGGGTTTTATTAGTTATTCGACCCCAAGAAAAGTTATTTAAATTTCAGAACATAACAAATTTTTATAGTTATTAATACATTTATAAATTAATTATATGTGTTAATTTTATTGTAAATTTTGATTTCTGATTATTATTGTCTCCTTTATTTCCAGTTACAACAAATTAATTTGAAATAACAGCAAGTATATTAATTATTATTTATTGACATAGGCTGCCAAGGGATACGCAAGCGAAAAAAAAAGTAGGCAGCCAATGTGACTAAGCCTCCCTAACAGATTTTCCCGAAAGGTAGCGACATTTGCAATCTGTTTTTAATAATATATTCATACATTTTGAAAACGATATGTGAAAGAAACAAACTTGTACTCTAGAGAAATATAATGCAGGTCTACTCCAAGGTAAATACGCTAACAATGTGGTATTTATTATAATAATGGCAGTTGGAAGCTTCAAGACTAATATAGCAAAGATAAATTATTATTTTCTTTAGTATCCTTATTCAAAATAACTGTATTGCTTTGAATAAGGCTAAATATATATTTATATGCATTTCCTTTGAACTAATTACTGAAACAATTTAGTTGAAAGTCACTAAAACATGAGAAATTTTAAGCTTAACAAAGGTCCCAGGATCGATTTACATGTAAATATTGTAATTTTAACTAAATTTAAACTTACTAATTTGTTAAAGAGTCAGATAAAGTTCCTCTTATGACAAATCGACTATAAGATTGAAACACTGACAAACAGTGCTTAAAAGTCTTTCAGTTGTAGCAGGAACTCTAGATTGTATTGTTTGATATCCATTTTGTGTCGCTCTAGCGATCACAAAGCTCGCATGTGTGTGTGTATATGTGTTTTCATTAAGTTTATAAACCCCTTTTCCCAATTGCAACGCGAGCAATTCCCTCAACCCTTCTTCTCCCTCCTATAACTGCTACATAGACCTACATTTTTTTTTTCAAAAGTTAATTAAAAGGCTATATAACGAGCCAGAGTTTCAAACGCCCCCTTCTTTCTTTGCTCTCTCGCTTTAGTCTTACCCATTTCCTACCCCCTTCAACCCCTACCAAACCAACCCTGCCACCTACCTAGTCCCCTCACCCTTCTCATAATACCCAAGCGGTAATTAAAGAGGCTCAAACTCGCGTATTTCAAAGAGCGTGACGTCATTCAAGATTTTGCTTACATTCAATGACGTCATAATTTTACTTGACGAATTGGGGTGGAAAGGGAAGAGAATGGGGGCTGGATCGATAAAGTTTAAAATGCTGTCATAGATCATCTAAGTTTACAACCCTTCAGTAGAGCAGAAAATACTTTTTTTCCAAACTAATTTATTTAGTTCATAATATAACTTTTTAACATACGGATTATTTAAACAGCTTAATACATTGGCGATTTTTTTTTAGCACTGCGTCTTACAACCCGTTCAGGTTATATCCTTGTGTACTAATTACATTTATGGTTTTAAGGATTAAGAAGGCTATATTTATATTAAGAGTACCCGCATTTGCATGTAGGGAGAGTGGAAAACAATATTGGAAAACCCGCCATCAGCATACCCAACCGAGATTCGAACCTCAATCTCCCAGTAATCGGCAGTTTAGTCTATTACGAGAGTGGTGCTTTAGACCATGCAGCCACCTACTTATTACGCTTATGGGTTAGAGATGAGAAAGATTGGGTTTATAAGAAGTGTACTCACATTTGCGTGGATAGAGATAGAGAGTGGGAAACCAATTAGGAAAAAACACCCTCTGTACACCTGAACGAGATCGAACCATAATCTCCTCGTCATCAGTAGTCTATACTATTGCGAGAGTATTGCCTTAGTCCATGCGGCCACCAAAGTTGATGTTAAATTATTAAAAGGCCAAAGCCACCAGGTGAACAAACATTATAGAATAGACTAAAAAGAAGAGTTATTAATCTTGTTTTTTTTAAATATAAATTCCGATGCTTACAGAGGATAGTGATATTTTTATGTTATCATATTTCCCATTGAGCATTAAGAATGAGCAGGGTGTCTGGGAGAATATGCAATCGAATTTTTGGAGAGAGTGCATTGAGAAAACAACCACCCAGTATTCACCCAACCAGGATTCAAACCCTTAAATCTCGGTCACCGTCGAACAAGTGCAATGCGAATCTTGCAGCTTCGACCGTTCGATCACTTTTACGAGTGCAGGGAAGTCTAGATTAGTTTATAAGTTGTAATCTAAAATATTGGTTAACAGGTCAGTACTTTCTTTCTACAAAATAAATATTGTGTTAGAATATCAGTAAATATATCGATATAGATATTACTGGGGAAATTTCTGCACAAACGAAATCGCCCACTCACCCGATTTACTACCTCAAGGGAGACGAGAGCTGGGCGCCGACTGTAAACCCCTATTTTGACTCTTTTTTTTAACCCCTTATTTTTATCGTGTGTTCCAGATCATCGAGGAGAGGGTTGGAAGGGGAAAGAGGGAGTTTTATTGACTGCTGAATCAACCCCTCTGGGACTGCAGGAGAGCAATAAGGGAAGAAGTCACCAGGCGCGCCGAGGTGAGGATAAAATTATATCTCATCTTACGTGATTATCTTCTTCCTTAGGGTATTTAATTTTCACTATACAAACACAAAAAACTAGTAGTTCTATGAATAATACATCTCACTTCTCCATCCAAAAAATATAAGCATTACTAAAATCTTTGGATTTAAAGTTAAAATATTTCCATTAATTTCTCGTTGGATTTGATATTTTTCCTTAGTGATAAAGCCAAACAGTAAGCAAAAAAATACTTTATTCAGTGGAGCAATATATATTTTAAATCTTTGTAGGGATGGCTTCAGATGTTTGCACTAAAATATATTATAAAATTCTTATTGAAAAAATAATTTACAATAATCCCTCACTTGACCTTCTATTCAAATATTTGCTCGTCAAAAGCTATCATATTTACTTGGTTATTGAGCTTTAGGTGTTTAGTTTGAATCAAAACGTATATTTTCCCCTTTATGCCAAGATAAGATATTTAAAACGACCATCCTCCAAGATCTTTATCTATTCGTTGAAACAAACCAATCAAGAATTACTTAATAATAATCGAGCTGTTATTATGTTTAAACAAAGATAAATATTTAATCTACTAATAGACAATATTCATACGTAAGTAATGGTTTCCAAGGTGATGTAAACAAAGAATGATTGTACTGCGCACACCAGACGGAATAGATGGAAAATTTGCCAGGAAAATTGGGTTTTAGTTTTAGGCCTATATTTTTGCCAGTATCCTGGACCCGAAACCTTACAAATCAGTGTTTGTTGGTCGAACTCGGCTAAACCATTTTATTGTAGTTTCAACTATCGTAAATGGGTTTATTTAATTATAAATAAAATATAAACAGAGAAAGAGAGTGAGAGATTGAGAAAATGTGTGAATGTAAGCGTGTGTGATTTTGTTAGTGTGGTAGTGAGTGTGAGATTGAGATTGTTAGTAATAGAAAGTGAGTGTGAGAAAAGTATTAATCGAAAGGGAGCGTGAAAGAGATGGATTGAACCAGTAAGTATGACTGAGTGTGTGTTAGTAAGTGATAGTGAGAAATAGTGTGGGAGGTTATAGTGGAAAAAAGATAGTATGTGTGTGTGTGTGTGTGTTGTGTGAGAAAGAGAGAAAGAGAAAAAGAAAAATGTATATAGAATGTGTGTGTTAGAGAGAAAAATGTGATATAGAGGGTTTGTGAGAGAGAAAAGTGTGATATAGAGTGTGTGTGTGAGAGAGAAAGATTGTGTGACATAGTGTGTGTGCATGTGTGTGTGTGATAGAGAGAGAGAAAAGTGTGATATAGAGTGTGTGTTGGAGAGAAAGAAAAATGTGATATATAATGTGTAAGAGAGAGAAATGTGATATATAGGGTTTGTGAGAGAGAAAAGTGTGATATAGAGTGTGTGCGTGTGTGTGTGTGTGAGAGAGAGAGAGAGAGAGAAAGATTGTGTGAGAAAGATTTCATGGGGTAGAGAGTGTATTTGAAAGAGTCTGAGAGAGCGAAATAAAGAAAGAGAAAAATTATGAAAGAGTGTATTTGAGATAGAGTTAGAGTGTGTTAGAGAGTATGTTAGAGAGTGTGCGATTTAGAAAGTATGTGAGCTAAAAGTGTGCTAGAGAGAGTCTCTGAGACAGAGTAAGTGTGCGAAAGATCTGGTATGTGTGTGAGAGAGAAAGAGTGTGTGAAAGAGAGTTTATGGGAGAGAGATAGTGTGTGTATGTGTGTGTGTGTTCGGGAAGATAGATGTGGTACACAAAACATTACTTTGAAATATTATCAGCTTACACTCAAAATTAAATGACAGCTAGGGAAACGAAACTGAACTTATTGATATTGCGATAGTATTTGAAAAAATTAAGACCAAAACTCAAACTTGAATAATAAAAAGTCTATCTAATTAAACGTTTTTTAACATAATTTTATCAATTTTGGGAATTATAATACATACCAAAACATATTTAAACATATGTGTATCGTTTTTAATTTATAATTCATGTGTGAAACAAAACGAAGGAAAATTTTTTCGCTAAATATATTGCTTGAACCTTTTAAGTTGCGAATTATAGCCAATATTGTTGATTTAAACGCAACTTAACGATATCAACAGTCCAATAACAAAAAAATTTCCCCTCAGTTTAGGAAATTAATTCTTTCAATCATAGAATATAAATAAAATATGTGAGTGTACTATCTATTATAATGACGTGACCTGGTGGTCTAGGGGTAAGGTGTAAGACTTCTGTGCTGGCGGCCGGGGTTCAATCCTCGGTCCCGGCAAAGATTTATCTGATTACCAAACCCTTCCTTCACCTCTGACAATACATCTTGTGAATGTGGGGAATGCCAGGCCTCCACCGTGGTTCGGATTCCACGTTAAACTGTAGGTCCTTCATTCCATCTCACAATCACCCTACCATTACACATTAGCGTAAGTGCGTATAACCCGAACGGGTAGTAAGACGCGGTGCTAATAATAATAACCTACTATCAATGGTTTGCTTAGTATGTATACATTTATTTCAAAATTTTAATATTTGTTGCAACGTACAGCTTAGAGTTGAGTCATTATTTTTTAACCAAAGAGAAATATTTTATTTACAGAAAGAATCATTATTTTTAACCAACCGGAAATATTTAATTTACAAATATAAAACCATGCACAAATCAGGGTTTCCATGGTTATGTAAATAAAGAATAAGAAGATGAAATTTCACTTGGAAAATCAGTTTTTCTTTGGAAACCATTTTCCAAGACATCCTCTACCCCTAACTATTAAAATGAGAAATCTTTTGTTAAAAGGTATTCAGTAATTTCTTCATGATTTCTACTACCGGAAATGGGTTTATCAAATTGTATATAATACTTCCTAAGTTAACGTAGTTTAAACGTCAGACTCGCTATGCATGTCTAAATAATTTTCAAAGTACTCTCTAGGAATTCAACTGATTCGATAAAATGTTAGATTCAAATCATTTTAGATGAGCTATTAAATTAACATCCTTTAGAGAGGCCACATTATTTACATGAATAATCAGAGTGAAAGTATATGTAGATACATTGTTACAATTTAAATTAGTTTGTAAGTATATTGCATATAAAATGGGTGTTTGTAAAGTGAGCTTTAAATAACACCTACCCTATCCTCCTAATTTCGCCTCCTTCACCTCCAAAATTAAATATTTTATGTATATTTTTTTTTAAACTTCAAGGGGAATCTTACAGAACTACTTTGGTTCTAAATCTTGATAAGTTTGAAATGACGATAAAAAAAAGTTTCAACACACATCACCCACCGCTCAGCACGAACATTCATGATAACCTCTCTCTGTTAACACCGCATGATTAGTGCGTGCGTCCATCACTGATGGCGCTGACGGCTGCCACGAGCAGACCTGATTTTACCCCCCAAACTCACCGTCACTACCCAAACTTCACTCCCATTCCCCTTTACCATCCATCCAGGAACAGTCACCAACCTACACGGTGTAATATATGGTACGGAATAGTTCGAAATTAGGATACACAGTAACCCTATAATTCGATAAGATAACAGAAATAATCGTTGATTAATTTATACTAATAGAAATTCTTTTAATTCTGATGTGTTCAAGATGATGTGATTAGAAACCATCTTAAGATGTAAAGAAATGCGTGAAGAAGACTAATAACAGGAGAAAACTAGCATAATAATAAAACTAATACCAGAATAAAATTATCATAGTAACAAAACTAATATCAGAATAAATCTAGCATAGTAAAAAAACTAATACGTACTAGAATAAAGCTAATATAATAACACCAGAAGAGAACTAGAATAGTAAAAAAACTAATACCAGAAGAAAACTATCATAGTAACAAACCTAATACTAAAAGAAAACTAGGATTGTAACAAAATGAATAAAATAAGAAAACTAGCATGGTAACAAAACTAATACCAGAAGAAAATTAGCATTGTAAAGAGTTAATGCCAGAAGAAAACTATCACAGTAAAGAGTTAATGCCAGAAGAAAACTAGAAGGTTACTGGAAGAAAACTAATTCTAGGATCAAATTATAATCCTAAAAATTACTAGGGCCAGAAAAAAGCTATGATCTTAAAAAATAATGCTAGAAAAACTCATCCCTAACTGATTATCGTAATTGATATCCTATATAATATTATGCGGTAGGCACTACCGGGTAGTGAGACGCGGTGCTTAAAAGAGCTAAAGTTAATATCAAGGTAATAAATCACTTATTATAATCATCAGGGTCTGGGATGATAATTTAAATGAAATACAGCCATACTATCGTGAATGGGGAATAGTAGGATCATAGTGATACATCACATTTGGAAATTCACCTATAGTGCACTTACACCTGAAAAAGATACGAAAAAATACGCCCCCACCGTCTCAATCCTGACGCCAATGACCATATGAGCACCGGTGCTGTTAAGAGAGTTTACTTAGTATCCACTTAAGTTTAGATTAAAATAGGCCCTCCTATTAATACAGTGGGGGATAATAACTGATTGGTTGTTAAGACAACCGGATGTACCTGGATTATTTGATACTTGAATAAGGGAGTTATTAAATGAGTGATGTATATATATATATATTTAAGAGGAGTTAATTTTTTTTTCTTGATTTATTCTGCACATTTATTTTACCACACTTTTTTCAGAAGTGTTTTCCACATCCACATATCGCCTTTAATGGACAGTGCCTACTTAAAGGGGAAATATCCTCTCACTGGGGTATTTGTTACAAGAATGACAGGGTTATGAAGCTTTGAAACCTATCAAACCATCCTCAATCATCTTAAAACGATATACTGGGTACCTATTAGAATTAACTTAATTCGTTTGAAGAAAGTTGTTCATTTATTATAATTTAATCTGTTTTTATTTGGAATAGTAACATTTATATTTAAATATCGTTTAATATCAGGTGATTTGAACTTTTCATTGACTTTTTTTTAAATTATAAAACTTAAAATGAAAAGTTATTTATTATAGAGGGACATATTTATATTTTTCACCTAAAATTTGTTGTGAGCCTAGTATGTAAATAACAAAACAATTATTTTATAATACGGTCATTCTGGATTTCTTCAACGCGTTTCAATGCTTCGTTTGGCAGCACCCCAACTCTCTATCCTCGCAAAACTACAAACTTAGATATTATAATAATTCTCGAACCAGAGATTGCATCGTCATGCCGTTTTCTGTATTTTATTTTAAATAAATTGTAACCCCCATTCACACACACTTTCTCAAATGATCTACTATAAGTTGGAACAAAATTTTCAAAATGGACCTTTCGGTAAAATATCTTTAACTATCCTTAGTTTACCTCATTAAAACAAACGCATAATATTGTTAGACTCAATAAACAATCCTTCAAATTTAAATTTTAAACCCAATTGCTCAAATACTCTTGACAAATTTCAAATGATCAAAATCAAGTTATTTGTACATCAACAGTAAAATTATTTTTAATTTGTAATATAAAAACGCTTTCTTATTTATCATGAAAAACCATTCCCATATACCTGTTTTAAACTCATTCTTCCAGACCAATTTAAAATTTTCAAATTTTCTATAATTTATCATAAGTAAACTAGACACCGTTAAAATAATTTAGTTTGGAAAATTAAACATACATTATTATTAAACATGTAAAATAGTCCCTTGAAACTAATTTTGAACCAATTATTTAGAGTTATTTTTTTAAAAAAAGTTTGATTTTACAAAAATCAGTTATCAGTTAACTACCCTAAAATGATTTTTTTTAGGAAAACCAATAGGTCCTACATACATATTTATAGTGTATAGTACCTAAAGATACCCATTTTAATCTAAATAGATAGAGCCATTTTTTAATAAAGGTCAAATTAAAAAATTAATCTGTAAATAACCATTAGTCAAACCTCCCCAAACCCCTCAAAAAAATGAGAATATAATTTTATTAATCATTGCAAACACTAACAAGATATAATTCTTTTTTAAATGGGTATAGCCATTTTAAAAATATAGTGAGTTTTCAAAGAGCACTCATCATTCATTAAACAATCTTTAATAAATGTTCACCTTCTAACAAATCATAGAGTGCTATTTGGGGGTTTAATACTAATTAGATATGCATTTAAAATAAAATTAGAGCCATTGTTAAAAAATTCGGAATTAAAAAATCTGTTAGTTAGGGTAAAAAATGTATTAAGGTAATTAATAAACTTTGGTCTAACATCTATACCTCAAGTTAGAACCAAATACATCAAACCATATTCATGGCTAGGGACAAATATAATTTTATGATTCTTTTTTTTTTTTGTTCGAACACACATAAAACGTAAAGGTTCATCAACATATTATCTCATGGCCGAAAATTTTAAACAATTGCATTACTTTTTCTTTATCTATGATAAAGTATCAATAGTGTATTTAAGACTAGTGAGACCCTTTTACCATATTTAAAATAATACCATAGAATTATTATTTATAATGTTTTAATGATTAAACTCATCTCAACTTAACTGATGTTAAATGAAAATTGCAGAAATTCGAGTTTCATTTTGTTTTCTGGTTCGAACATGGTTTTGTGTCATATCTCTTAGTTAATCAACCGTGAGATGGGCTCTTAAGTGCAATAGTATTTTTGGTTCGAAGAAAATATTAGACAATTCAAACATTTTTCTTTTTAGTTTATTGGTATCGATAATATTTATCAAAAGTAACAGCTGCATTTTACAAGTATTGATATGTTATGATGTTATGGATATGTGAAAGTACTTATTTAGTTAGCAGCATGGTATAAAGTGTTACGCTCGCAATATACTATTCTGCCGATGATGGGAAGATCGAGGTTCAAATCTCGGTCGGGTGTACTGATGTTAGTTTTCCAAAATGGTTGTCCACTCTCCCTTCACTCGAATTTAGATACACTTCCCCTAAATCTAACCTTCATTATCCCATTGGCATTATTATAACAATATGCGTATAGCTCAAATGGTTAGTAAGACGTGGTGCTAAAAAAAACTGATTGTATTTCTAGTAACATTTCTAGATACCACTGAGGTTTAACCTCTATAATGTTACTATACACGTGGAATTAGATCTTTATTTTTTTCTAAGAATCGACTATTTCGTATCTGTATATCAGAGTTTTCCAACTTCTTGGTCAAAACGAGGAGAAGAGGTTAAATGGAGGGAGGTTAGAGGGAGGATCTAACCTCAAACCCAGACGTTCAAACGGGCCAAACACTTGGTGAGTTCTCAGCAAATGGAGGTTTTGTGTAATACAAGCCCCCCACCCCTTATTCATCGGATACTCGTATACCAACGCTAATCAGAACTAATACAGGAACTTGGGGAGAGAGAGCTTCGCTAAATCTCTTTTAAAGTTCGTGAATACGAGTTAGTTTGCATCGAATACTCTTCTGAACCCTTCTAGTAATTGAGCTCTACAAAAAAAAAAAAAAAAAAAAAAAAAAAAAAACTGTATAATTTTCTTTTTCAATAAAAGTATTTGCTTTGAAGATTATCATATTATATTTAAACATCTTCAAAAGAAAATTAGAATTCTATGTAAAGTTTATGTTAGTCTATGAACAATATGGGGACGATATTGAGACAGGGTTCCAGTTAAGGCTACCAACCATACTATTTTAAGAGCATAAATACTCTGTTTGGATTAGTAAAACAGCGTGGTACTAAGTTTCCCTTAATGAGCCAAAAGTAGTATTTTGAAAAAATTTATGATCGATGTATAGAAAACCAGAAATCGTTGGTTGAAGTCCGAAACAATTCAAAATATTATTTTGTATTGATTAATATTATTTATATTAATAAAATTACTATAGATCCTCATTTAATGAATGTTGTAATCGATTTAAGTTTCCAATACACCAAATTTTATATGATTTTTAAGGTTACCTAATAAAAACAACGTGTGAATAAGATGCAATTGATGACCTGTTGGTCTAGGGGTAAGGTGTCAGACTTCTGTGCTGGGGGTCCAGGGTTCAATTTCAGGTCCTGGCACAAATTTATCTGATTGCCAAACTCTTCCTTCACCTCTAACAAGACGTGTATTAATCACAACTTGTGAATGTAGGGCATGCGAGGCCTCCACCGTGGTTTGGATCCCACGTTAAACTCTAGGTCCTCCATTTCATCTCACAATCACCATACCATTACACATTAGCGTAAGTTCATATAACCCGAATGGGTAGTAAGACGCGGTGCTAGGATGCAATTAAGAAATGTTTTATCCTCCAGGCAAAAAGATACCAATTGCTTTGATTGAATATATAATTACTTAAAATAATGTATTATTTTGCATAGTACGGATATGGTAGTCCTATTTCTCAGTGTCACAAAAAGTGGTTGAGTTATTTTAAAATAAATTTACTGAGTTATAGATTAAAACATTTAGTCACAAAAATTCAGAATGTACGCTGGCCTTATCTAAAATCCTGTTACTTGGACAATAAATTATTATTATTATTATTATTATTATTAGCAGCGCATTTTACTACCCTTGTAGAAGAAAGAAAGTTAACATTGTCGATTTATCACCTGAATATTACTCTTTTAATCATATGTGCTGAAAACTATATCTAGTTCACCCATTTGAGATTTGTACCCTGATCACTCCCAATAAGGAAATGAAGTAATCTGTGAGTTATTTAATTAATTAATTAATTTATTATCTGGGCTATCAACGACTCGACCATTTAGCGTAGACATAGGGTGTAAGGGACTGTCCCAGTGATAAATTATATAGAGTCCATTCACCGTAGGAGTGGTAGTAATTGACAGATAACAGAAGATGTACAAACTGTTAAAAAAAAAAGAAATTAAAGAACAAATTATTTACTTTGTTAATTTTGATGGCCAAAAATAACAACCAACATATGGTCTTTCAAATCATATTATTATTATTATTAGCACCGCGTCTTACTACCCGTTCGGTTATACGCACTTACGCTAATGTGTAATGGTAGGGTGATTGTGAGATGAAATGAAGGACCTACAGTTTAACGTGGAATCCGAACCACGGTGGCGGCCTGGCATTCCCCACATTTCAAATCATATGGTTTGTAGAATGAATACATGAGAGTAGATACGGTGTATTTTGCAATAAGTCAGTTATCACCACTCCTATGACAAATTGACTGTATATAAAACCACCAATAGTTAAGATGGTTTATTTTGAACTAAGCTAGCTTACCTCTTAACCAGAAATCCAGTTAATTGCAAGCTTGACGCTTTGGACAGCGTGACCACCAGTGCTGGATACAAAGGTTAAAAAACAACATAAATGTAAAATAATCTTTCTAAGAAGGTTGAGACACAATTATTTTATAAAGTTGGGTGTTCAACCGTTAGGTGTTTTAAAACAAATATCCTACCACACAATTTACACAATAACTTAATACAAATATGAACAATTCCACCAAATCTTACACAAATATGTAAATATTTCAAGCTTGACCTGGGATTGAACCCGAGCTCCCCTCTATGGACATTAGCAACTGTACTGGAGTAGTTATTTAAATTTGCTTTTTCATTCTTACCGGGAATTTAAGGACCATTAGAAAATACGACCACATACATCATAAACAAAACAAAAAAAAAGTCACCACCCTAAAATTAACAGGTATAAGACCCTTTCTGGGTCAGAGTAGGTATTGAAGTCAATATGACTCTGGTTAATACCTAGGTGCTGTGGCCTAAAATATTATGTTATTTACCTGTGTGGTAATAAGATGTTAACTTTCAATATTTTAACTATTTCTAATATATGATTAACAAAAATATTAAAACTCTAAATATAAAATGTAATAAACAATTGTTTAATATAATAACCAGCCCCATGGTGTATTGGTCAGTGCACCTGGCTACGAGCCTAGGGGTTCCGGGTTAGATTCTCAGCTAGTACCCGAGTATCTTTCCCGAAAGGGGGATTACCCCAAGTCACCAGGTTTTGGTTAGTTAAGCTTAAGTTAGGTTTAAGTGTTTCCAGTGGTTCCACAACCTCATACTCAGTATCACCATCAGCTCATTTCATGGGAAATGGAAAGAGACTCCAAAGAAAGCATGTATCATTAGTACATTAAGGCGTTCCCTGGCAACGGTATATTAGTACTGGCTAATCTTCCCACTACTGAACTACGAATGATGTAGCCCAGACGTGCAATATTATTATTATTATTGTTATTTGAGATCATTAATGTGAATTTTTGAACAAATATATTTTCTGACATGACCCGGGAAACTTAGCTCAGTGTTTATTTAGCTACCATCCATGTTATGTTGTCTGATAAAATACAATATCAGACTTTTAGGAATTTATATTATTAATGTTCATTTAAAACTTTAAAGCCAAGGGCTATCATAAAATATCACATACTATATCCAAATCATTAAGTCGTAACAAAACATCCTCAAACTCCACCTACTCTATGGCCTTCTAAAGTATCTTATTATTTTCTGCGAGCCAACAACATAGTTTCTGGAACCAGTTTCTTTGGTAATATTTTCCTCAAGGAAAACAATCTAACAAAAATAAATTACCGCGAAGAGGAGATTTTGCCAAGGGGTCGGCTGATTGGACGAGTGGGCTTTGTGACAGAGAGAGAGAGGTGGGGTTAAGGGTGTAGTTCTTTAGCCACCCTTCTGAGCACGTTGATTTATAAGAAGCTGGGTTATGAAAAAGAGAGGGAGAAGGGAACGTTATATAGCCTTGCCAGACAACAACTCCACCCCTCTTGCACAACGTCTCATAAAAAAAGAGCGTGAGAACACCCCCTTCTCCCTCATTTAAAAACTGCCCTATATTGCTAAAACACTTCACGTAATGAAACCTAGAACCAATAAAACGATAAAAGTATTTTGTCATAAAGTGTTGGTTTTAATGACCATACAATGCTTATAGTTGTTTCGGTTACTACAAGAATACAAATGAACGCTTAGTTTGATTAATTTTATATATTCTTTGTACACTCCGTTTACTCTGAAATGTACCTTGACGGATTAGATACACTATGACCCTATGATATAAGTTATAACATAAAGCAGTGGTTCTCAAACAGTGGTATGCACGCGACTTTCAAGGGTTACTCGAACAGCTGTAAAGGAAAAATTGGCAAAATGACCAGAGAAAATATGACTTAGAACCAAAGGTAGAGGGAAATTTTTGAGGCGACTGAGGGATATTTTCTCCTTTGATTACCTGACATCTGACCTGTCATTTGGGGAAATTTTATCGTGAGGGTAAAATAGACTTTGAGTCATGACCAAGGGTGAATTATAAACAAAGTTTGAGAACCATTGCTAAAGAGGAATAATGCATGGTAAAATTGATACTTTACTTACATAACAAATGAAGGGTACATGATTTACCATCCACTGGGTGGGTATATGGACTAAACATTAATCTCCCTGTAATGGGGAGGCTTGGGTTCAAATACTAGCCAAGTGCACTGTGTTGTTTTTTTCTAAGAAAGAAATTACTTACCCCTCTTTCTGTAAACAACTTCGGCGGCATTTTCTCTAAATCTGACTACCGCATCCCTACTATGTTAGTGTAAATAAGCGACTAGTCTGGAATGGCGGTAGAACGTATAGAAAAAATTAAACACTAGCCCTGTGACAACTGGGGCTAGTTTGTTAAGTTTGTAATACAAAAGGTTGTCTTTATTGGTGCTAGAGGTCAGGGTTCGACATCCAGACGGATGAACTAGGTATGGTTTCCAACACACGTGATTAAACTCAATCAACGAGTCGAGCCGAAATATTTATCGGTTCTAGTTCATGTTCCAGCTCTTCCTCTAAACGTTTTAATTATCCGCTTCTGGTGTGGTTAGAGAAAAATTAAAGTTCCTGTTAGCAATTAAAAGAGGAAACATGGTGGAAGGATAGAGGAAGATGGAGGCATTTTAATAAGTTGACACAGCCACAGGCTGTAAACAGTTGATAATGATGATGAAAATCTTGAATTCCTTTTGTATCTTAATATTAGTTTCCAGTTCTGGTTATATTTTAAGTTTTTATATAATAACTACTCTAGCGTTATATAATTTATAAAAGAAAAATACATTTAAAAAATGTTTTCAATAATTTAAAAGTTGTCTAAATAAAAAAATTACAAAGTGACGCATACAAAACAACCTCAACAAAATATTTCAAGAAAAGGAAAAAATAGAGTATTTCAAAATAACATTATTCGAAACAAAGATGGTCATACAATTCAATCAAAAAAAAAAGACCATACCTATCGAAGAGAACCTTTATGCACCTAAAAGTATATATCGATTCCGATTCTGGTTCTTGTTCCTTAAAAATAACTTATTTGTGTTATCGATTCTGATTCCAGTTCGTCTCATGTATTACAAACGTATTACCATCCTTTCTCTGAACTAATGTAGGAGCAATTTATCGAACCTATTCTACTCATACTATGGTTTACGTATCCCCTAGATAAGGGGTCGGTGATCGGAGTAGAAATGAATTCTTGGGGGTAATGAGGACTTATGGACATATAAATATACAAAGCACGTTCCTTTTCACGACAGACATTTTTCTTCTGGCAACACTGCATCTGGCTATGTAATATAACATGTTTTAGGAGAAGTCACGCCATTTGTACTTCAATATTTAGTTGATATTTTTGAGTATGTGAATGCATTGAACAAAGAATTGCAAGGAAAAACATCAATATAATTTCAGACAGAGAAAATATTTCAGCGTTTGGATCAAAGCTTTAATATTGGAGACAGAAAGCACAACAAAACAAGATAACTTCCTTTTCAAAGCTTGTTTTGTTTAGAAAGATTGTGAAAATATTACTTTTGACGACATCAAGAAAACAGTTATAAGGTTCTTAACAAACTCAAAGAGTGATTCTCTGTTTACTTTCCAAATCTTGATTCACAATCTGTCAGTTGGTTTGCTGACCCCTTTAAATGTAAATTGTGATGTACCAGAAGAGCCTCAAGGTTTGGCAGAAACCACATTCTGAACTTAGATCCAATAATGAACACGTATTAAATTTGATAACAAAGCAGATCTGTCATATTTTTTTATGTCAACAGCTGAAAGGTAAAGTAAAAAAGTTGCTTCCTTTTGCAACAACCTACCTTTGCGAACAAGGATTTTCCACTCTAATTAACATAAAAACAAGCAGAAAGATCTATTAGAGCCCAAAGACAGTATCCAAATTGCTCTGACATTAAAATGCCCCTATTTTCATGTTATTGTATCAAAAATTAAACATTATTTCTCCAAAACTTGAAGTGAAAATGTTTTCCAAAAAATACTTTTGTTTCATAGTGAGGATATAAATTTAGTTTATACTTATTATATTTCAAATTGTATTCTCCGTATGGAAATAAATATATTCAATAAAGCTTTTGAATTTGAATAATTTATTCTATGATTTTCTCCTTTTCAAATCAAGGTGGTAATATCGGCGTTAGTAAATATATTTTGGAGTAATAAGTAAAAAAGTTCCCCGACCCTTGCCCTAGATTAAGGGGTTAGAGGGCATGTTTTACTCAATATGAATTGCTACTTCAAATTCTCAAATCCCTCGAATACTACAAGAAAATTCTAAATTCAAGGATTCAAAAACATTTCAGATACGAGATACGAAAAATATATAAATATAATTCCAAAACATGAATGTATATTAATTTTAAGACTTTTTATATAACTTTAACAAATATTTTAGCCCAGAATTGATATCTGACAAACCCAACAGTCAGATTACAAACAATTAAATGGCATTTAATGTGAACAAAATAAAAATGGGAGAAATAATATGTCATAATACTTGTTTTACCTTTGATTATTTCTAAGCTCTGGATTCAATATTTGAAATTATTAGGTAAAATGAAGACTTGTTTTAAATTCCGAACTAAAAATGTGTATTCGTTTCTATTTCTAGATCTAAATGATAACTAAAAGTAGCATGATCATACTTGCGAATGTAGATAATATATACGAATTTTAGATGAAATACGATGTTCTTTCTTATACTGACTTCATTTTTTTTTTTTTTACATATTGTTATGTTGGTATATTATTTATTGGATTACAGTTTGGATTCAATAGAATGGCAAAGACGAAAACCTATCACGCAAATGGAGGGTTACAAGAACAAAATCGGGCCAGATTAGATATCTTGTTCAATGGATATTGGTTTCAAAGGAAAAGCATCTCCATGTTTCTTCTACAGGCTATATATAAAGCAAAGTGGGAGGCGTATCCAATTACCGGTCACGTAATGGAAGGAATTAGTTTAGGGTGCAGGGCTATATCGACTATTTTTTGGGGGTCATTCACGTATATTGAAAAAGGGGCACGAGGAGTGGGGGAATTAAGGGAGGAAGTAACAAACTTTTGTCATCCAGCGTATATATCTTTACGTGGGGTACAACGAAAGGTACTAAGAAAGCCACAGATAATGTACAAATAAGGTGGAAGAAGAAATAAATAAGATGAAATAAAAGAATTTTCAAGGATTGGACAGGAAAAAATCATAAGAAATGCTAGAGTATAAATAAATTAAAGTCATTATTGGCGTGAGAGTAGCTGAACAATTACAAAGAAAAATACTGTGCAAGAGCATATTTATTCCTATTAGTATAATTAGTGCTCCAAAACATTTTCCAAATGTTTTAGATTGTAATTTTAACGTGTTGCAGGCTAAAATAGTTTTAGTAATATATGGAAGATATCTATTCTTTTTTAAAATAATAATCATGACAATGTAAGTAGGTTTTCATGTGACATTTTTAATAACTTTAAAAACCTTTAATTACCCTGCGCATTATCTTAATGCCTATGCATTATTACTCTTCAGCAATTCTAAAATGCTTTAATAAGTATTATAAACCTATATATTAAAATAAATACTTATATCAAATTCATAAATACATAGTCTCTATAGGGTTCTTAACCGGTAGGAATATGGTCACCATTGATGGCAGCCGTATTTTTTTATATATAAATTCTTAATTTAATAACTCAAGTACCAAGTTAGTGACATTTTTTAAATAATGACATATATTTAAAGTTTTTTGTAAGAATAAGTGTAATGGATTTAAAGTTCATAAATGTAATTAACTATATTACAAAATGTATATAGAAGCATATTGATCCTTACTACGCATTTGGAACTCTTCATTTCCGCATGCCTTATTAAGAAAGTACGCCAGCTATCCCAAGCTTTATTTAGTTATATCCAGTCTACCTCGTTAAACCCTTTCTCTTTAAATTTAATTCTAATTTTATCATCCCATGTCTATGTCTGCCCACCCTAATTTATGAGACTTAATTATCCTAACAATGTTGTGATGAGTAAATAAATGATAAAAATATTGTACTATCTGTAAATTAATTTTGAATATTTGTATTCAAGTTGGAAGTAATTTTTTAATTCATTATATCGTAAGGTTTTAGGTTTTCTTCAGATTATATTAGGCCCATTTCATGTCTGATGTGTAGGTGTTCCTAAGCCTTTATCTGGTACCATGAATTGGCGTACTAAGGAAATATCAGCTCCTCGATAATCTAGTTATTTGCCTTCCATATTTAATTTATGTTTATCTCTATTAGTTTGGTTATCAATTAATTAATTAATTTTATGAATTCAAATTAAGATTCATAAACATTCATACCGTCCTCAATCCCTCATTTTTTACCAACATTAACACGAGAGGGTTGTACTTGTGAAATGATTTGTAAAGCTAATTAGTCAGAATTATTAAGAAAATATGAGATTAATAATAGTTATAGACGTTATAATAGTGTAGATAAACTAGTTTGAGAGATCTTTGATATAAAATTTGATGGACATATGGGCAAAAGCGTTAATTTTGAAATAATAAGGGCTGTTAATGACAGGAATAACAAAGTTTGAAACTTGAACCTGCGCACTGAGATGGGTTTTTTAAATATCTGTGTTGTGATTTGCCCTTTTCCTAACTAAGCCAATACAGGTGATATAATTAAACTAAATTCTATTAATTTTCATAATCATTTTTAATTACCGTAATATTAAACGTACCTTAAAAAAAATTCAAAGCACTTTTATTTGAAATTTTCACATTCAAAGTGTTGCCTATATATTTAAAAATAACATTTTAAAATAATTAGGAATAATATTATCTCTCTATAACATTTTGCGTTTGAAGAGTGAAAATATCAACAGAATTTTATTTGTTTTTTGTAAGATTGGGCTAGTAAATTTATATTCATTCCTTACACTTGAAACAATTTAAAATCACAAATCAATAATTGACTAACTGTTCATAATAATAACAATTACATGTTAAACTGCTATCCGAATTTTCAGGGAAATAACTAAACGAATTTTCATAGCCACCCTAACTTTTGTATAAAATTTAAATACTTCTAAACATATCAATAACCTATAAAGAAATTCTCATTGTGTCCTCACACAAAATCTTTTTAAACCTCTGTTTTTGTGTCAAATTATTTAAGGGCAGTTTCTAATATCGTAGAAGCCTTTCAAATCAGATTTAAAGCTCTAGTAAAAGTGCAGTAAGCATCAGATAGTTTACAACCCCTCAGTTATATTTTATCTTATCGTACCCTTATACTCAAAAGTAATCCTGAACCCCCTTAACTTATCTATGGCTTAAACACTTTTGACGCCGTTTCGTAACCACATTTACGAGTTTCCGAATCTCTTTCATATCCCATCTTAACACACTCACGGTTCTAATTTCCCAAATCCCACCTTCAATTTCCTTATACCTTCCTTCTTCTGTGTTCCTCTTTACTTAAAGGAATGGTCCGAATCCATTGCTTTTCCAATTTCATGTCCTCTTTTAAAGTCTTTAAAGCACTCTTCTTAGAACTTTATCCTCTTGAAGGCGTAGATTGCGCCATTTCCTTTAGAGAAGTTTGATTCTACCACTAACCCCTCACCCCCTTTTATCCCTCATCTTCAATTTCATCCCCTTTAAAGCGCTTTATCTAGAACCCGACGTCTTTATCGGGTTTTACCGTGTATCTGCCTACGGGTTGTTCAAGGAAGTATTGGACAAGGTGTTTTCCTTTAAAAGAAGAGAGTTAAATCATTAAATGGATCGTTTACCAATACCATTACCACCTTGCTTTACTTCCCAATGCCAGCCCCCTAAACTAAACGATATCGCATGCATAAAAGTCACAATCTCTAACGTAGTCATGAATTGTTTACTCGATGGTTTTGAATATATATATATATATATATATATATATATATTTATATTCTCTCTTGATGATAAGCTGAAAGGAAGAAATTGAAATTCATTGATTAATGTGTCTTTTCTCCTTTAGTCGCCTTCTTTACTCACTATCAAACTCTTTTTCTTGAACGGAAGAAATGGTGTTAACATCTTGTAGCAAGTGTAGTAAATGGAATCGATTTTGAAAGATCTACATCCTTTTAAAATAAGAGCTTCCCACCCCGCTATTCCTTTCCCCCCATATTTTATAAAAAAACTTTTGGTAGGTTTTTTGGCTAAAGAGAGGACGAGAAATGGGGACGTGTATCGACACATCAAAAGTCACCTTATAGATTACATGAATACGGCTAGGGAGAATAGATGATAACATAGGAATCGGGTGGAGTATATTGGTTAGTAAAATGGTAGAGTTTTATGCTTTACATTTGTAATGATAATCACTAAAACAAAATTTGTTAAATGTTTAATGTAGTTGTGGTGCCTAGGACATGTAATGACTATAAATAACCTACTGAGCTTTGGCTGCTATATTTTAAAGTAACAAAAAAAGTTCAATTTATCTTCTATCATATGGGTACAAAGCTTTCCGTTTCCAAAATATAAAATTGCTCAACTAATAATCCTAGTCCATTATATAGTATAACGTATAACCTTAAGACTTTTAGTACATATTAATTATGTAACCTTTATGTTGTTGGTATATGTAACTATGTAGTCGTAATATAGATGTTATCAACATATTTATGGACTAAGAAATGTTTCAAAGGTGCTTTGGAGGGGACAAACAAAGGCAAAATGCAGAAGAACTATGGTTTTGAAACTGGTATTTAAAGAGTTATAGTGATTACAATGACTTATCTTTGATCCTATGTTATGAGAGTGAGACAATTGCAAGAAAAATATAATGTTTTGTTGTTTGATAAATCAAAGTATTATCAGGTCATATCTGAAAAGTGAGGCAGGCTGTATAATTTATTTTATCATCATCACGCTATACTACTGGCTTAGGCTATACGCATAGCGGTAATCTACCAACATTTGCTTGGAAGGAGAGTGGAAAATTATTTAGTAAGTCTTTCCTTATTAGACCCGACTAGGAGTAAAACTCTTATAATTATATTATCAGCAGGTCAGTATAACATGCGAGTAATACCTTAAATCATTTGATCATTTATTTCCATTTATGGCATATTCTAATTATATTTTGGTTTGTTTCTCTCCAACACGTCTATCTGTTCGGGATATCTTGATATTCATACTTTTTGTTAGCTATAAGAAGAAACGTATAATATTGGAGGACTTATACCCACAGTTGTGCAAAGTTAAACTATTTAGTTAAAATACACTCTGATTAAACCCAACCGGTAATAAAACACAGTCTTCTCTATCATTGGAAAAGCAGAACAGAGATGTCTACACCTTAGATCATGTGCATACCTATGCTGTTCAATTGCTTGGAAATAAAAGTTTCCAACAATTAAATTGGCTCTACGGTAGTTTTTAGAACTAGCGAATGTATTAAAAAAAAAAGAATATTCGTGATTCTAATCGTGATATTGAGCTCAATCACGACCCAATTTTCATGAAATTAAAACACCCAATCGGAGTCGATGGATTTTTCCTGAGCGATAAAAGTCCATACCAAAATTTCGTTTGGTAAAATTGTTAGGCCCTTTCACTCTCGTTCATATAAATAACATACTCGTGTGCTTATATGATCAGTTGGTTCAGAAAGTGCACGTTAAATGCTTCATTTAATAATAATAAGTCTCAAACGTCTAAATAAGAATGAAATCCAATATACAGAACAACACGAATATATAACTCTTATGTAACTATCTAAGTTAATCAAATACCAAAGTTAAAGAAATCTTTTTCCGAAGAACCTGTTGATAATAAAACGTGTTACCTTGGTCTTATTAAACTTAATACAAAGGAATAATTTAATGTTAATCTTCCTTAATTTATATCCATAGCCTTTGGATATAAATTAAGGAATATTAACATTAAATTATTCCTCTAGATGGTACCAGGAGGGGAAAGGTTTAATTTTTAATAGACACAAGGTCAATCACTTTGCGTGACAAACTTGACACGCATCTATCCGCTGCGAACTTCAACTGCCAAGCTTGCATGCAGCACGCATTTCAATATATACATATATCTTCTTTTTTTACATTCGCAATACCATATTTTACGTGGTTGTTATTTTAACACGGCAGTTTTATTACCATTCTCTTATTCCATGAGACCGACACAGTTTATTGTTTTACAGCTTCAGTTTTCATCGGGCTGAGTTGTAAAACCACGCATGCATTTGTAATTTTGCAAAGTAGTGGGTGAAAATAATGTCATGCATTAGGAGAGTGGTTTCCCATGTAATCGATTAACAACTCTATTTGTTCGTTACTGTATCAATGTAGAGTGTGTTAAAAATTAGCCAAAAAATGAGTATCTGACATTTACGAACTGTGTCACATTCAACCATAATTACATTCCTATTTTCATGGAAGCTGAAAGAATTAAAAGGTCTACTTTCACGTTTCCATAAGGTAACTTGGTGGTCTAGGCGTAAGGTGTCAGTCAAACTTCTGTGCTGGGGGTCCGGGGTTAAATCCTCGGTTCCGGCATAGATTTATTTGATTGCCAAACCCTTACTTAACCTCTGACAATACGTGTATTAATCACAACTTGTGAATGTGTGGAATGCCAGGACTCCCCTGTGGTTCGGATCTTACGTTAAACTATAGGTCCTCCATTTCATCTCACAGTCACCCACCATTACACATTAGTGTAAGTGCGTATAACTCGAACGGTTAGTATAACGCGGTGCTATAATAATAATAATTAATAATATAATATTAATAATATAAATAATAATAATATAATAATAATAATAATAAACGTATCCATATGTCAATTTATGGAAAACGTAGACGTAATTTTTTATATGAAAGAGTAAAATGTGATCAATGAAGATTGAAAAATAATTTATTTTCATTTTTATTAAAGGATATTTCTATGAAAAGAGGCGTAGCATTGGAACAGGGATTGAGAGTGGAACAACAGCTCTTCCACTCACAAAAATAACTAAAACGCACAAAGGAAGGCCTAATTATTTTTATGTATTTAATTTTACAGTGACAGTTTAAATTAAAGGTTTTTTTTCCTTAAATAAGTAATGTATTATTTTCTATACATTTTGCACAAAAGTCCACATCTTTATAATTGTCGCCCAGCATCGATCAAGGGTTCTTGAAACTTGTGATCAACCACTTTGAACCACTTAGCCACGCACGGATCCATGCAACTGCAACAGTAGCGCCATGTCCACAGACAAAGCTATACCAGAACCTCAGCTTTACGGAAGTTTCGCTTCGCTTGGTTAGGCTTGAGACCATCAACACTGGAGCTCGCTAGTGTCAATGCTCAGTGAAAAAAAAGCACTTCAAAGTGTTAAATTTTGCCACACGACTTTCTTTTAACATATTTGCCATAAAGGGATCATTCATTGCTTTCGTAATGCTTAGCTCTTCGCGAGGTAGGATTAAGTGAAGAGGGGGTTGGGTTAATACCTGAACTTATCTTCGTGGAACCGGCCGATTGACTCGAGATGGATATTTGTGTCCTCTCTCTAGTGAAAACATGTTTAAAATGAGTTTTTAATTCACCTTGATGGCACCTAGCAATACCCGCGTTGAAGGACTCAAGCTCTCACATGGAACGCAGCCATTTTAACAAGAAGGCTGTGGGTATTGTGTATATTTTGTATTGACCGTGTTTTACTTATCATCCGGGCTGACTGCGTGTTAACACTAATGGAATAAGTATTTAGTTTAGTGTAAATATACCTGCATTCTCGTGGAGGGAGAATGGGATACTATTTTAAAAAGACTACCTCTTTACACCTGACCAAGATTCGAAACAAGATCTCTCCATCACTATGATTTCAGTCTAATGCGAGAGTGACGTCTTAGTCCATTTGACCCCTGAATAAGGTGACTGCACTCCCTTGTCTTGTCTTGTGATGCAAGAATACCGGAATACGAGGACGAAGCTGTTTTTATGCTTTACGCCCAACTTCAATTGTACGGTTATAGAGTGAAGTAATGATATGTGAATGTCGATCCCTTTAGTCAAGACACCCTAGGTTTTGAAGTTTTCCCGGGGACTACCATGGAAGAACAAGACACCCTAAGCTTTGAAGTTTTCCTGGGCACTACCATGGAAGAACAAGACACCCTAAGCTTTGAAGTTTTCCTGGGCACTACCATGGAAGAACAAGACACCCTAAGCTTTGAAGTTTTCCCGGGCACTACCATGGAAGAACAAGACACCCTAAGCTTTGAAGTTTTCCCGGGCACTACCATGGAAGAACTAGACACCCTAAGCTTTGAAGTTTTCCTGGCACTACCATGGAAGAACAAGACACCCTAAGCTTTGAGTTTTCCTGGCACTACCATGGAAGAACAAGACACCCTAAGCTTTGAAGTTTTCCTGGGCACTACCATGGAAGAACAAGACACCCTAAGCTTTGAACTTTTCCCGGGCACTACCATGGAAGAACAAGACACCCTAAGCTTTGAAGTTTTCCTGGGCACTACCATGGAAGAACAAGACAACCTAAGCTTTGAAGTTTTCCCGGGACTACCATGGAAGAACAAGACACCCTAAGCTTTGAAGTTTTCCCGGGCACTACCATGGAAGAACAAGAAACCCTAAGCTTTGAAGTTTTCCCGGGCACTACCATGGAAGAACAAGACACCCTAAGCTTTGAAGTTTTCCTGGGCACTACCATGGAAGAACAAGACACCCTAAGCTTTGAAGTTTTCCCGGGCACTACCATGGAAAACAAGACACCCTAAGCTTTGAAGTTTTCCTGGGCACTACCATGGAAGAACAAGACACCCTAAGCTTTGAAGTTTTCCCGGGCACTACCATGGAAGAAAGAGACACCCTAAGTTTGAAGTTTTCCTGGGCACTACCATGGAAGAACAAGACACCCTAAGCTTTGAAGTTTTCCGGGCACTACCATGAAAGAACAAGACACCCTAAGCTTTGAAGTTTTCCTGGCACTGCAATCGAAGAAGTATTTATGGCGTTTGTTATAAACAGTAAAATCCATCTCCGTGTCAAATTGATTAGAATGGTTGACTACTAGTTTGGTGTACTCTACTCGAATCTGGATTGTGACGATGAAGATATTTATTATTTTTTTATTTGTCAATGCAATAAGTTAATGAATTAATAAATTTAGGGAACAATATTAACTAGTAATAACGTTATTATAGTGGAAATAAAGAAAAACAAGACTCGGAAAATGCCTGCTATTTTCTCTATCAGTAAGTTGTTAACACCTCCGCTGATATCAATGAATATAAAACTCAGAATAAAATACAAAATAATAATTTTAATAGTTGCTCTCTATAGTTGTGAAAAAATTCAAAGTGTTTTAAAACAAGGTGCTTAGGAAGTTATATGATCTAAAAAAAATTATTAAGATATCTAGGAGTAGAAGAGGTTACATAATGATTAATTATATAACCATTGTTAGGATAATCAGGTCTCGCAAATTATGGTGTGCAGGACATGCAACGCAAATGGGAGAACCTAAAACCAGGTTCAGGGTAATGACTGGTAAGCCCAATGGGAGAGATCATTTGGAAGACTTAGACCCAAATGGAAGGATAACATTAGAATGCACCTGAAAGAGATAGGGTGAAATGAGGTGGACTAGATAAAGCTAGCTCAAGATAGGAATAGAGGTGTGCTTTTGTTAGTGCGGCAGTGAACTTTTGAATTGCTAATGCCATATAGTACGTTTATAATGCAATTAGTAAATAACTAGATTAAAAGGCAAAGTATGTAAAACATAAACGAATGTTTATTTTGTGTTTGGAAAGTTTGTGGTAAAACACCACAGTTAAAAACATTTAGGCTATGATTGACGATCATTGAAATCCCTTATTATAATCCTGGTAGTGTCTGTAACTTATATTCAGGTTTCACGTAATCAAGAGAATAAGGAAAAGTTTTACCTGGTTTCTCTCCAACCGGCTCTAAGATCTGTAATATTAATATCAACAAATTTTCCCAGAACTCTATATTTTTAATAGATCTAGCTAATCGTCAACACAAATTAATTATTATTGATCAGATCCAAGGGTTAGGGATTCAAAGGTTAGCTCACTAAATTTCATCAGCATTAGCGTGAATGTGAAAATAATCCAATCTTAAAAATCACTTGTGGAATACCACCATCATTGCTAGTAAACAAATACAGATTTATTCATAAACGAGATATAAATGGCATTCGAGCTTAGCGACTTAAACTGCTTGGATCCCACTTTGGGTAGGAGCTATGATAAGGAGAAAATTAATATTATAACATAATCATAATGTAAACTTTATAATCATAGTAATATAGTCTATTAAAGCGTGGAACAACATTTTCTAAAATGGATTTCTACTAAACTATATTTAAATAATTTTTTCTCATCAAACCAAAATTTATTATTTGTTAATCATGTGAAATACTCTACACTCATGAATTTTAAACAAAAAAAATAATAGCTATGTTTAATAAAAGTCAAAGTAAAAAAATCAACAGTAAGTTAATATTAATATACTTTTTAAATTAAACATATATTATTATTAATTATTTAAAATACTACCAAAATACAACACAATCGTATATTGTATTTTCCAAATATTTCAAATTTAAAAACTTGGTAATACATAAACTATTCTTAAATACTGTAAATTATACTCCCCCTGTTCAAAGAAAGTGCAAAGTGCTATTTATAATCTAAAATGCCTATTATGAACAAAATCATTAAAATTATTTTCAAAAAGGTTTAAATTTTCAAAAAATAAATATCAAGTTTAAAATAAAATTGCCAGGCCGTTTCATTTGTGGCCCCAGGTACCGACAAGCAAACAGAGAGACGGAAAGTCATCCAGATATGAAAAACTTGTTGACAAATAATTGTAAGACGCACTCTTTTTATTACGTCCATATCCATCATAACCTAAAGGTAGAAACCTTTCACGATTATAATTCTGTCTCGTGTGTG
Organism: Timema cristinae; assembly: GCA_039000515.1. Lineage (NCBI taxonomy): Eukaryota > Metazoa > Arthropoda > Insecta > Phasmatodea > Timematidae > Timema > Timema cristinae. The sequence goes on from JBCFYV010011172.1 coordinate 42,719,785, forward strand.
GGGCTGATGATATAGATCTGGCCATTTGACTTTATCTTTCCTCCGCTATCCTGGCATATTGAGGAATTCATTTATGAGGTAGGGAAATCATTAAGGCGAATTACACTATCCATACATTAATATTAATTAAGATGGCAGAACAAACAATTAGAAGGAGCAAGATTGTCAGATTCTGGAGGTGACGATTGACGAGAACGTAGCTTTCTAGCTCACATGGACAACGTTTGCGGGAGAGTCTTGTGGGTTATGAATGGAATAGTCAGTTTAGGGAAGCTCAGTTCCATTTGCCCTTAAAACTGATTAGACTATACCATCAGGCGATGCTAGTGTCCATATGAGGATATGGAGCAGGAGTGTGGGCACAGCAACTGAGAGGGTAAAGAGCTAAAAAGAAACTCAGAGGCCTTCAGAGGAAAATTCTCATGAGGCCTTCTGGGGCCTTCAAAGCTGTACCAACAAATGCGTTTTGTGTCACCCTAGTTGTTTGGCTCCTAGAATTAGAGGTACGAAAGAGGGCCACTGGATATTGGCTTAAAAAAAGGAAAGTTAGACAAAGTATTATAATTAACCAATAACGGTGTAAGTACCAAAGGTGTTATAAGAGAGACCCTCCTACGGGAGTGGCAAAAAGACTGGGAAGAGAGAACCACAGGTAGAAGGACATTCCAGTTATTTCCGAACGTACAATAAATACTGAGAATGAAGCATCTTCAACCTTCCCAGGTACTTGTACACTATATCACAGGGCATGGCCCATATAAAGCGTCCCTCTTTAGGATGAACTTGAGTAAAACCAGTCTTTGCTGTTGCGGAGGAGAGGCGACACCGGAACACGTGACCTTGGAATGTATATTTACGTAAAGGGAAAGAGCGGAGCTACTAATGCCTAAACAGGCCAATGCCATATAACATATATTGAGGGATGTGACCGGTGGAGCTAACTCGACAAGATTGCGGACAGGGTATCTAAAACTTAAAGGGACAGACACATGGATGAACTAAAATAAGGAAGAACACAAATACAGTACCAAGACTTGAGACAAAACAGACTGGAAGAAACAACCGAGGAAGAAGTAGCGATTGAAGACGATGGAGACGGAGAAGGAGAAGCAACATCAGACTCAGACGAAACGTTACCAAACTGGTGAAACGAAACACAAAAAGTGTAATAAAAGGGAAGGTAGAACTAGATTGTGGCGGACTCAGGATATATCTAGAGCTCTAGCCGAGGAAAGGCGTCTCAGGGATACCAGTAATGAATATCGCTGATGAACCAGGGACGCCTGGAATACCGGCTAGGGGAGAAGGAAAGTAAGTGGATACATATGAGACGTTGGAAGTTGTTCCTTACTTGAAGAGTCCTACTCGCTTGTAAACAAGCGTGATGCTGGGCTAAAGCTATCGAGCACTCCAGGGATGTCGACTGGACACGGCAGGAAGAGACCAGAGAAGAAACAGAAAATGGGACTCCCTACAAGGTATATATAAACTGATTGTGTAGACGACGTCACTAGGTATGAGTTAGGTTAAGTTAGACCTGAGTCAAAAGTAGGCATATCAAAAGTAAAAATGTATAGAGCCAAAATAACTTCAATAGGGAAATAGGACAAGTATAATTATAAGTCATCATAGATTAAATAATGGATTGATATATAGTAGACAGAGCTAATAACAGGCACAGGTAGAGGTAAATTGGTAATGATCGATAACAGGACAAATAGTTTTATAGTAGTATATGTTTATATTCTAGAAATTTTATGTGTAAAATTTTTATCTTTATATAAAAGGCATATTGTAACATGAACAGAGCAAAAAAAGTCCTTTTTGTATTAAAATAAGATGTCAGGACAAATGCATAAGGAAAATAAAAGAAAAATGCAGAGGGTATAAGAGAATGATGATAGTGGAACGCAGAAGAGATCTACAGCTTAGCGTGGGTTCAGAACTACGTTAGGGGCTGGCATACCACACATTCACTAAGCGTGAAAGCACACACTTTGCCAGAGTGAATAAAGGGTTTGCTGTCTTTATATGTTGTGTAGAAGAATTAAAGGTCAATATAATTTGTTGGTTGTTTAAGTATTAATTTTTCAATAATACTCACCCCTCGTATAGGCTTACAAATTATACATACTTGTGAACAATCAGAATTTAGGATTCATCCACTATATATTAAAATGACCTTGAAAAATAGTCCTTGAATCTTTCTGTATGATTATTTTTTAATCCATGATGAACTTTTCGCAAAGTAACACCTGAAGTTTATAAAATAGCAGTATTAAGTAATGGAATATGAAGATGTTTAAAAAATATAATTCCTTAAAGTGTTCATATTGATACAATATCGATTTTTGGAAGTAATCTTGTGTGAATAAAATAAAATAGGAAAACATATTTCTATGTAATGAAATAAATTATTCCTCATCATAATCCTGTATTTGTGTAAATTTCTTGAAATGTTATTAATCTATAATCATGCAAAGTATTTCGTTTTATTCCAGTGAATGTTCCAGAGTGCATTAACTCCTTTAGAGTCACTAATATTTTAACTCAATAATTTTTTTTTTTTTTACTTGTGTCACTTTTGTCACATTCACTCTCTTTTCTAAAACAGATGAGAAAGCATATAAAATACAAAAAAGTTATAAAAACCCAACTCTCCTTTTTACAAGTGCTACATTTTGCACAGTAAGCGAAGGTTAAAGTTCGATTTTGGAAAGTGAGAATTGGAACACCATCCCGTTTCAATATCAAAACATCTGCAACTAAGACCCCATTTTTATCTCCGCATTTCAGAAGATTTTTATTCCGTTTCTTCATCTTCATATTTATTCTTCTGTCTTCTTCTTAAACCAGAAGTCTTTCTTCTTTCCAAGTTTTTTTTTTATTTTTTTCGTATCACCAATTCATACTTTACTTTTTTTTCTTGATGTTCCCTTTTCTTTCTCTTTTTTATATTCTCCCTTTTTGTCTCATTTTTATATGTACTCACCCCTCAGTTACTCTTTTTTTTTCTATGTATTTATTTCAACGTTTCTCCCTTTTCCACCGTTAGATTTTTCTCATCCACCTTCAGTTATTTTCTTCTTCCTCCGCCGCGTGTATCAAAGTAGGCGCCGTTGTGGAAGCTGGGATGGTAGTATAATATTTAAAAAACTCCTTCATGTATAGTCCAGCATACTTTAACATAAAAAGACTCCACCTGATCGGATGAATAATATTCCACCAATTTTTTCCTAGATGGTTACTATCTCAAAAATTATCTAAAAAGAAATGCAACTTTGATGTTGGATGTATACTAAGTAAGAGAACTCGTCTGACGGTGTTGGATTATATTCTTAAAATAATAATTGCCATCTTTTTTTTAAATGTGTAGGTGTAGGATCTTTAACTAGTCTTATAAACATAGTTTGTATTTAGGAACCATACTGTTTCTCACAGTTTATTTTATTGAAGTGTTTTTTAATGTACCTTTTGTGGTTTATTTTATTCATGTAGAGAAAATATTGTGATATTGAAAATTTTCTCAAGGGACGTTTTATGACCTCATAACTTCAATACCCGGGGCTACAGCCAAAATGGTTTGATGGATTTGATTCAAACTTGATATTTATATCTTGCATGTTAAAAATTAAGAGCTGATCCTAATCTTGACTCAATCTTTAAAATTAAGGTTGCTTAGTGATGAATGAGTTTTGATAACTCTACATTTTTCAAAAATGTATTTAAATATTAAAATTTGGTTCAAATGTTTATATGGGACGGATTTAGATTAAAAATTATATTATATAGCTGTTTTTCATATGAAAATGCATTTGATTGTAGTTTACTGTTAGATTATTTGTGAAAAATGTAAATTTATATAATATTAGAAATATGTACGATTTGGTCACACAATTTATTTAAATTAGTACTAAATCTTTTAATTCAATGGTTTAGTCACTTTAGTGGCTCCTTAATTTAAGGGGTAAGAATGTTTAGAGTAGCTTAAAAGGTGTATGAGGAGGACACTTAAGATTAAGTTGAGTGGCATTTCTCTTTATAAGAAATCTAAAAACCACCTTCAATGCATACGACAGGGATTCGGAACATGTCAAATTTAGTGTTCTTGAAGGACAGCTAAGAACACTTACTATTTACTCTAAAATAAACAAAAATTACTAAGGATTTATTACTGTGGAAGAATCCGACCTTCAAAGTTGCGGTTACCAATTTAACGGAATTCACTAATAATGGTATTACAGCGCAATTCTTTTAAAATACTCCAACTCATCCTTCTCCTTTTTTAGGTTAGGTTTAATAAACTCTTGTTCACTGGAGGATTAAAAAAAAGTATAAATATATCAGTAAAAAAAAAATAAGTATTTTTTGGAGCTCATATTAGATACAAAAGTTGCTAAACCAGGTATAGTAGATTAAATTTTGTAAGCGTATCCCTCGAGCTGTCTAGCTTTGTTCGGTTTATGTGGTTTACCCTCCAAAGAAGAATATATTATAGAACCGCACACATTAT
>JBCFYV010011172.1:42731898-42804992 GCA_039000515.1 Timema cristinae
AACTATTCTTCCTCGAGAATACGCTAAAGAACTTGAGACTTACAAGTAGGGAGGGATATGGTATTGAAAGAAAATAAAAAAACTATTTTACTCCGTTTTGGATTTCTAAACGTTAACATTCCTATACCTTCACAAACCAACAATTAAACATTAGTTTTATTTATAAATAGCAATCCCGCATGGCGTTGCCCGTGATCTCTTCAAAAATTTGTTAAAAATAGCCTAATTAAAAAGCTAATGAAAAAAATTTTAAATACGGCTTTGAGTTGCATTTGGACCCCCTTCCATCCACCCTGTTAAAAATTTCAGTCTCTCGTGCCGTAGATTTGGCTGGGCATCGCACACAAAAACACACACAACAAACACCCAAACAACTTCCTTTTATTATTATAGATATAAGGTTATATCATGTGTTACTCTGCAATGTTAATTTAATTAGAATAGTAATCGGTTTGTTTGTATACATATCTAGGCTATGTAAATGTTAGCTAATATTAAATAAATATGTTTAACATTAGCTGTAAAATTTTCATTGACGACAAAAATTCTGTTTGTTAACTAATATGAACACAAATCAACAAAACTATAAATACAGGTCACTGTATTATAATCTAAAATTCCTTTCTGGATTTGAAATTGAAATTTATATTATAGTATTTCCTTGCATTTGAAATGCAAATAACTTGACTACGAGTTAAAATTATTAAATAAATCATATCTTTATTATTTGTAGTTTTTACTTTTGATCAGTTTCCAAGTTTGAAAAATTGTCTCCACCTCTTAAGAGCTTCCTTTACAGATTCACAAAAATTCATTTTCTATCTTATTGAAAATTACTAAAATTTATCTGGACCGATGCACAAATACAATGATAGGCCTGAGTAAAATCTAATCGGGCTCTCAGTGTTTAAAACTAGTAAAGTAGTTATACAAATAAATTAATAATAACTATGGTGTGGTATCTTTCAATACTAAAGTGAAACAAAATGTATAAAGGCCAACTTTTAATGAATAAACATATCTAAACAGAAACGTATGGAATGAAAATATTGTTATAAGTTAAGTGGAAAATATTTTTCTCAACCCTACTTGCTAGTTGCGGTTGAACACCTAACAGACATCGCAACTTTAAAACTTTATAGTGAGTGGAATAAAATAAGAAAAAGAAAAAAAAATGGACAGAACTATCAGAATCCAGGCTGCGGAAGATAGAAAAGAATCTTAGGTACACAGTCCAACTGGTCCCAAAATAATAGCCTGACATACCAGGCCAAGGGAAAGAATGTAATTTTAACAACGAAACTCGTGGCGCTCGAGAAACAAACATCGAAGCGGTAAAAGAGAACACTATTTTTTAATCAAGTATATTAAAATAGCACGAAGTAAAATAAAATGGGAGAGTAACGGTTTGTATGTCATGACATTTTAAGTATATGAATATATTTTATTTAACTTTTTTTTAAGACGTATCTTTGATGGTAATGATATTTTCCTACATAGTCTCTGGCATGTACTTTTTTTTATTTAAGGTGGAGTGCTAGTGAGCGTGAGTTTAGGGTAGTAGTTTTGCAGTTTTTATAGCACAAACATTTTGGCCAAAATAAATCAAATATTTCTTCTATAGAATCATAAAGTATAGATTTTTTGCACATGCTAATCTCAACAATTGTTGAATATCTGTCATAAGCATGGTGGCATTAGCTGACAAACTTTTCTCTTTATTTAAAAAGTTTGTCACCAAATGATGCCATGCTCATGACAGATATTCAACAATTGTTGAGATTAGCATGTGCAGAAAACTAAACTTTATGATTCTATAGAAGAAATATTTGATTTATTTTGGCCGAAAAATGTTTGTGCTATAAAAACTGCAAAATTAATGCACTAAACTTGCGCTCACTATCACCCCGCCTTAAGCACATCGGGTCAATGGTGGCCGCGTTATCTAATATCTCGTGATCTTAATTTATCACACACTTGTAAACTACGATTTCCCTACATCCAACACAGACTCTGCCTTAAAATAAGAGTTGAGAAATTACCCTGGGTACTGGACGATTCCTGGATAGCTCAGTGGTTAGAGCATTGACGTACTAAGCAAAAGGTCCTGGGTTCGATTCGCGTGTCCAGGTGTCATTTTTCAATTCTCAGAATATGATATCTTGATGAGGCTATAATCATATTTAACAACTTATATAGCTCACATATTTAATCAATCACATTTATCTTTGCTCAGATTATAGTGATTTGATCACATAGTCTTAGATAACAACGCCCCGGTGAAATAAAGCACCCAAGGAACTACGGACCTCATATCACAGTGATTATTTTTAGCCTAAATTAATTTAATAAAGCAAGAAGCAAAATATAATTATCTTCTAATAACAAATGTAACCGTATCCACAAGATTAAAAGATGTGAAAGTTACACTTAGTAGAAAATCATAATGTGTAAAATAAATGTCGTTGCATTCAGATTGATTTAGAACCAAAACCCAACATTTCGAGAAGGTGTTTGAAGCACATCGGTAGAGTTAATTGATTATGAGGCAACTTTTACTTAAATCCTAATGAGCCCAGTGGGGATTCAAACCCTTTGGTAATAGGTAAGGGCCATGTAAGCCAGCTAACCCTTAAGTTTATTCAAAACATAACTACTGATATATCATTTTTCTACCAACAGGCTAAGATTTTCAACAAAACAGAAACATGTATTTGAACCAGATCTCTCTTTTTTATACCCCCTTCGGACACTATAATGAGCTGTATCTTTTATATGACGACGGCTTTGGAATGAGTTGGAAATCCTTTGCACCGCTACCCTAATAAAAGTAACCACCTATCCTACCCCTCCCTACTAACACACACACACAGACCCACACCTCCAAGCTCTTAGAAAAAAAACAACTGAAACGCGGCAGCCAAACATTGCCGTAACCGCACGTGACAAGAATCAAGATAAAATATTTTTAACGCTGAGGATATTTTTATTTTGGAAGAAGGGGATAATAGCTAGGAACTTTTGGCTTTGGTAAAAACAATTCCAGTTTTCGTTAATTGGTTGGCCATGTAAAATTTATAGGAAGTTTTTTTAACACCACATCTTACTACCCGTTCGTGTTAAACGTATACGTAATAAATACGCTAATGTGTTAGGGATGAGCAAAGTTGAATTTATAGGAAGTGCATCCGAATTTTTGTGGAGGTAAAGTGAAAAAAACCATTCAGGAAAAACCACCCTTAATACACTTGACCGGGATTTAATCCCGATCTTCCCGTCATTGACAGTCTGGTATATTTTGAGTGTGACACCTTAGACCATAGGGCCATCAAGCAGTTTCTAGAGATGTTCAAGATTCGTATATAAAATGTGGTAGAAATAATAGTTTATTTAATTTCATTTTACTGCAAATTTAAGGATCTCCTCTTTGAAAATCTATAATATATTATATTTCAAAGTTGAAAAGTTTTACTTTGGCGTGAGAATTGGGCCTGGGACCTTTGTCTTGGTGTTCCAATGTCAAACCAAGAGGCCTTAGTTTGATTCGTATGTCTAGGTATAATTTTTCAACTTTGCGATATGGTGCCAATGAATGTTGTAACCATAAACTGAGATAATTCTATCTACTTATATAAATAATATTAATTTTGCTTTTAACGTGTTTCTTCATCTGCTGACAAACAAAGTTGCATATTTACTTAACTATTAATTTATTCAGTACCGTATCTTACTACCCGTTCGGGCTATACACTTAAGTACTAATTACGCTAATAGGATATGAATTGGGATGGTTGAATTTAGAAAAAGAGAACCTCTATTTGCTGGAGGAGAGTGGAAAACCATTTATTAATAACAATAATAATATTAGCACCGCGTCTTACTACCTGTTCGGGTAATACGCTTAATACTAATTACACTAATGGATTAGGAGTTGAGAAGGTTTAATTAGAGGAAGTGAAACCGCATTTGCGTGGAGGGAGAGTGGAAAACCATTTAGGAAAAACCACCCCCAGTTCACCCAACCGAGATTCGAACCTCGATCTCCCCGTCCTCAGCAGTATAGCTCAACACACCATTTAGTAACCCCCCCCCCCCAGTTCACCACGATCAAGATTCGAAACTTGATCTCCCCATCCTCGACAATCTAGATTAGGGGTTTCCGACTGGTGGCCCGTGGGACTACCTTTTGCGGCCAACAAAATCATTTTAAGAAAAAAAAAATTTTTAATCTTAAGGAAAGTTGCGAAAAAATTTCATAGCACGTTCAAAAAATGTATTGATATTCATACGGCAAAAATGAGCAAATTAAGTTTATAAAGAATTAATAGTCAGCCGTTCTACAAGTTAATCACCGCATCGCACAGTGCAGGACTCAGCAAGAGTAGTTGGGTCCCTTCACTGATCTTTCTCTCCTTCAATCCCATATCAATAGACTTGCCCGGTAAGGGTTGCTGTCTACTACTCCCGTCTCCACTCAGGCTCAGTCGTGCCTGCTTGACGTGTAGTGAAGTTTCACAAGTTACTGTCCATTTTGAAGGTTTTGTTTTGTGTTGAGTGTGAAGTGTACCGCTGCTTGCGTCATTTACGTGAATAAAAATGGGCGGAAATCAAAGAAACGCAAATTTAAAATGAAAACAGAATTTACAAGGAAAGCTGGGAGAGTGACTAATTAATTATTAACAACAGTGGGAAGCTTCACTGTTTGGTATGCATGTAAATAGTGTATGTACCAGTAGGAATACAATGTTAAACGACACTACTCAACAATGCATGAGAACAAGAATGCTACATATAAGGAAGAAGCTCGACATGCACTGGTTGCAGACTTCAAAACAAAATTAAAACAGCAAACAGGTGTGTTTAGTAAAGTCTTACAAAATCAGTCATCTTCTCTGTACGCCTCCTATGAAATGTCACTTGAACTTGCAAAGGCGAAAAAACCCTTCACTGAAAGCAGTCTGGTTTAAAAGTGTACTATGGAAATGGCAAAGGCTTTGGGAGATGCTAAAATGGCTGATAAATTAGCCACTTTCAAACCAAACTGTACAGAGAAGGGTATTGATATGGAAGAATAAGTAGAAAAATCGCTGGTTATATTGGTTAAAGAAAGCATGCATTTCTCGCTATGCTTTAATGAAAGCATTGACCAGTCAGATGTCAGTCAGTTATTAATATTTGTATGCACCTCCTTTGAAGATTTCAGCAGTAAAGAGGAGCTATTTGATGTCTGTTCTCTTCCAGAAACAACAAAAGAGAAGGACATTTATAATGCTTTAAAAAGAAACTGTCGACAGTGTGGAGGCTTCAGTAAATGTTCAACCATTGTGACAGACGAGCGCCGCCAGCAATGACAGGGGAGAAGACAGGTCTTACGGGATTGTTGTGTCCTATGATCCACTTTTCTTATTCACCAGGGAGCATTATGTAGGAAATCAATGAAGAAAACTGAGGTATTTAAATTTGTGATTAAAATTATTAATATTTTAAGAGGTTGAAATCGAGCCCTTTTGCATAGACAACTAAAGCAGTTTTTTCTGTAAATTGAGGCAGAATATGGAGAATTGCTGCTGTACAACCATTTAGGTGGTTGATTGCAGGAAAGTGGCTTGAATGGTTTTTTGCTATTCGCGAGGAATCCCTGAATTCCTTAATAAGTTTGTGTCGTCTGATACCACAGAACTAGAAGAATAAATTCAAAGCCCAGAAGATTTAAAGCCGTTAGCTTTCCTAACAGACATGGCAAATCAGCTTAGCACCTTAAACCTGAGTCTTTAAGGAAGAAACCAGGTCGTATCATATATGGTGGGAATTGTAAATGTATTTCGAAACAAGTTAAACATTTTCAAACGTTCATTGGAAAACAATGAGTTTGCACATTTCCCTGGCTGTCTACAATTAACGGCGGAAAAAGACTAGGAAACTATAAATTATTCAGTTCTCAGTTCATACATTTAAGAGTTCATTGAAGAATTCAATACACGATTCAAGAAAACTGAAACACTGAAAAGCAGTGTACAGCTTTACATGAATCCTCTTGGTGCTACAATCGAGGAACAAGAACCACACCTACAACTTGAGCTGTGCGATTTACAAGCCGATATGTCCCTACACACCAGACAAGAAAAGGGATCACAGTTTTTTAAACTGATATCCAGCGAAAAATACCCAAAATTAAGACAATTTGGACTACAAATGACTTCAATGTTTGGGAGCACGTACATATGTGAAAGTGTTTTTCATCTATGAAATTCATTAAAAATAGTACAAAAATCGACTTGCAGATTCTTCCTTCCTGCATATTTTGAGATTAGCAATAACAGAGCTGGAGGTGGACATTCGTTCATTGGTAGATGCAGCTGATCAACCACAGTACTCCCACTAAATAATCCTTTTTTAAGTTTTATTTTGACTCATTATTAATTTCAGTTTAACTTTGGATTAGTTTTTCTTTGCTATTTGTCAAATATAAGTCAAATAAACTGACATTGTTGCTCATCTTCGAAATTCAATTGTTTTGGTAATACTAGTTTTTGTTTATTTTAAATTTCACTCTTTTATGCAATTGTAAAATAGTGTTTTAAGCAATTAAAATTATTAAGCCTTTGTTTCAATTAAACTATTCATATTATTTCATACTGGTACCTGTTATCTATTTGCATAATTATACGAAAAATTGGCTTTTTATTAAAGTGCGACCCGCAATCATGCCTAAGGTGACCCTCAAGCCCTTACAAGTTGGAAGCCCCTGATCCAGATGAACACTTAACTGGCACGTTAGAATATTTAAGGCATGAGTTTAAAAGAAATACACATCAACCTTATCAACAATCTTTAGCCCTTGAGCGAGGTAAAAAGAATAAAAATTCTTTAAAATGGTGTTACCGTAAAAATAATGCTATACATTTTTTCATGCTTTCCCTTTGATATTCAGTTGGGAAAGAGGTGAGAGGGAGAATTCTCAGGTAAAGTTCATCCACAGAGAACATGATAAAAGAGAGTGGAAACATGCATGGAAGGTGTATTTTTAAAAGAGAACAGCTGTTTGCATTGATTCTGGAGATAGCTTAACGGATATTTTTATCTTATCGTTTATGTAAGCATTAAATATCCAGAGATAATCACTATTATTAGTTTTAACTCAACTTTTCATAGGTAACAGTGGCAGTCATATTATAATAATTAAATTTTAATTTGCATTTAAAATGTTTCGTCTTTAAATCCCATCTATATTTATTTTCATAAAGTAAACAGATTTATATTTTAATAGGTACATTTCTATAAATAATTTTGTGAAACAAATGGATTTGTGTTGACCACAATAACTGTTGGAAAAGTGTTGAATGTAGAATAATTTTTCAAAGAAAGTACTTTATCTGACATTTAAAAAAAAGCTACTAGATCTACTTTCACGTATTTATACATAAAGTCTTGTTATCTTCAGCTGTCACGTTTGATATATATTACCAATAACTATGAAATGACACTAATAAAATAGTAAAATGTTATAATTTCTTACAGGGGAATCCCTCCACTCTCAAATGACCAAGCGATAGATGAAAAAAAAATGAATTTATCCTAAAGAAACACATCAGGGAAGATTAACCGAAAAGGCGGCAATGAAAGAGCTAGACGAATTGAAAATAAATTATAATATAGCAGTAAAGCTTGGATCAAGGTGTTTCAAAGATTGTTAAGGGTAACTAAATGACATCTTTGCGTCTAAATAGGACATGGCTGAGGAGAACTCTGGCGAAAATCAAATTTGTTGCCTTGGCTCTTCTTGATATCCACAATGATCTCATTCTTGTAGCTTACTTTTAGGATAGTTATACTATACAAATGTTAATATAAATAATAGATTTAATTATATTTTAATTTATTTATATCGTATTTCCAGAAATATAGGATTACCTTAAAATGTCACTTTTAAGGGTTAGATTTAAAAAAAAAATTAAACTGCGCTTCCTGGTAAGAGTTCCCTCTACGAAACTTCTCCTTGGATCCACTTTATATTTCCACAAAAAGTTTGTATTTTCTCATTCTCTTTCTACTAGAATCTTACTATAAATCAAGGTTTTTTATGAAATTCTCACAAAATAATATTTCATAACATAGATATTTGTAATACTCGTAAACATTTTATTTGTAAAATGTGAAGATTTACTCCACGGAATAGCTGTATAATAGATGTATGTTTAAGGACATTTAACACCATAGTAACTAATCGATAGGCAAGTGAACAATGGCGTAACACTTTTATAATCCTGATTGCTGGTGACTGAGGGGCCAGGGTTAGAATCCCGGTCGGTTCAATTGAGGCGTTTATTTTCCTAGATTGTTTGCCACTCTCCCTCAAGTCTAAAGATGAACATTTTCCGCAGTGGCGGCTTGCAGTGGAGGGGTTGAATTGTAGAGGTGGAACCTATATCCTGTTATACTTAATGATATAGGATGTCAAGAGAAGTGTGATTTATAAGAAGGGGGCACGGGGTTGAGGAAGGGGTAGTTAGGAAGCATGGAGGATAGGGAGGAGATAAATGTTGGGCCAACCTTAAAATTATATCAATTAACTTATTGATCATACAAAATTGAAGTATGATTTATGAACATAATGGGTTAAAAAGGTTCGCATTAAATTGTTTATTTACTACTTTGTTTTAGCACCACGTCTTGCAACCCGTTCATCTTGTACGCTTATGTACTAATGGCGCTAATGTGTTAGGGATTAGAAAGGTTGAATTTAGATTAACTGTACCAATGAGATTGGAAAACTATTTAGGAAAAATCACTCTTAGTACACCCAACCGGGATCAAACACTAATTTCTCTATCATCAGAAGTCTTGTGTATTGCGAGAGTTACGGGTTAGACCATGCGGCTATCTAATCTCATTTGATGATGTTTCTGTTATTAACGCCTGTAGGAGAGATTAATATTAGGTATGAACGTTGAAATTTGGGATTTATATATTTCAATTACATTATTATATTTAATCAGTTGAAATTATTGTGTAAAAAAATTGAAAATTTTTCTGGAAAAAATATCGAAAAAAAAAAAAAAGTTACGTCCCACATCTCTACTCACCACCAAAATGAATGTTCCCTTCATCTAAAATTCTATCTTCCTCGTACCTACTACATTGTTTTACACATTCGGTTAGTCTGAGAAGGGAGTAGAAGTGACTATTCTAATCAAATATGTGATAATAATTGTTCACAAGAATTGTACTCCCATTAGCGTGGATAAGAAATGGAAAAAAACACGGGGATAAATATAATGTTAAAAATCACCCCAATTCACGTGTTAGAATTTCGAACCTCAACATTATTATCCTCATATATCCGATCTCTACAGAACCAGATCCCCTATACCATGCAACCACCAGTATGTGTATATGTATATGTTCTGTCCCCAATATGATAAACACTGACATTGAAGTAGACTATTTCACATTCACTAAGATTTATCACCGTATTCAATTGAGAAACAAATAAATTTAGATGCATCAAAAGAGGGTTGATTTAGTAAACAGAGTTTATGTGTTTAAAAACTTTCAGATTTGAAATTCTTCTTCTAACTTTCCCTCTCAACGATCAGTGCTTCTAAAGCTGTCCCAAAACCTCGTGCAACCTATAGATAGGCCATTATTTGTATGACGTAACACCAATAAGTCAACGTCACTTCATCTCTCGCCGTCTTTTGACAGGATTCTTGCTGAACTTCTTATCGGATTTCGACACATTTTCAGACCCTGCGTCCCGCAGGGATTTGAAAGGACCATTTAACCGGGACACGAGGTTGAAAGCTTACATCCGGAAGACTTAGTCCTGTGGTAAACAGGCTTGACCTTTTTTTAAGAGCCAATCTCACAGCCGAGTAACAATAAATACAAGATTTACGTTTTTGCCTACTTGGATATTTCGAAGCTATTTTGCAAAGCGGGTTGCATGCTAACTTGACACACCTAAGCAGTTGAAACATTATCACACTTATGGAATCAATGTGCAAAATAGAGAGAGAGAGAGTATAAATAAGCAGTTCAACCTGCGAAGCCTTCCTTTTATCTAATGATAACTGCCCTATTCCTCTGACGAGTTTACACAACCACTATATTGTATGCGTCTTGAAAGCACTTACATTTTAAAATTACCATTTTATTATTTCCTATTCTAGATAGACATATGCTACAACGGTCTTTTTAAGTTACATCCTGGCAGGAATATTCTTACAGGCCCTGTTCGTGATAAAGTCAACTATCCTAAATTGTACATTATTTATAAAAAAAAATTACACTCACAAGTTAACTATTTCAAGATAAAATAATAATGTTGTGTGTAGGATTATTTTCAGAATTATTTGAGAATTTAAGGTTTTTGTTTCAACATTATATCTTTAAAACTCGCTGAATAAAACGTATATTAATTATAATCATGGAAAATCCTATCTTAGTCTTTTGTGACGTCACAGTTAGGAAAAGTCCTTTAAGGTCACATAAAAATGTGTCTCTCTATATTCTTCCTTGACAACAGCTAAATTGAGGTTAGTTTAGTTGTTACTTCATTTTAAAATAATAGCTAGGCTGATTCATTTCTTCATATTTTTTTAAATACGATAAAATGGTTTTTCTGTTCAAAATTCTATTATTTATGTAAACTAGAATATAGGAAACCATATCATGTTGCGATGCTTGTTTCTAGTTTTATTATTTGATTACTTAAGTGCTATTCATGGGTTTGGACGAGCTCTTTAGGATATAAATTATTGATATCAAGTAGCTTAGGTAAGTAATACGGCTCCAACTATCCAATGCATCAAAGTGTGGTAATATTTAGTATTACTTGCTCTGGCGACTACATGCTCTAAGAGTGTATAACCCTAACGAGTAGTAAGGCGCGGTGCTAATATTATTATTACATGTTCTAAGGCATCACTCACGTGCTAGAATAGACTGCCGATAAAAAAGAGAATGGGTTTTTAATTTCAATCGTGTGTACAAAGGTTGGTTTTTAAAAACTGATTTTCCGCTCTCCCTCCACGTAAATACTGGTACACTTATAACTATTTCAGCCTTCCTAATTTATACCGCATTAACGTAATTATTTAATAATCGTTTACCTGCACAGGTAATAAAAAGTGGTTATTAAAATGTAGTATTCATTAAAAAAATAGTGAAATCATTGAGACCAATGAAAGTATTTTACTATTCCTAAGACAACCACCCAAATATTGGTTTGATGTGATTTCCATTCCAGCTATTCGGTTGTTTAATACTGCCTGCACCATCTAGTAGAAATCACATACACTAAGTGTGTTTAGGAAATGTAATATCTACTCATTGCCTTCCACACTGAAATAAAATGAGTGAGCGTGAAAAGCTCCTAACCATGACAAAGAGTTATTTTCACATAATTGTCAGGTTATTCTACATGCCAAATTTGACATGGGACCGACGGCTTTACTTCACCTTCGAAGAAGGTTGCTTTATGGATTATTATTGTTCAAGAAAAATCCGTCAACCTTGGCTGGGTTTGAACACACTGTAACGAGTTACAAGTTAAAGCTATATCAAATGGAGCAACACTCACCAAAACCCCTTGATGAACTTCAACACAAGAGCGCATGCTCTGACCAACACACTGCAACTCTCTACACAACTGACTGAATGGAGCTTTCGACCGACTGACTGCTCGGGGCTCGATCCACGCCCGGCCGGAAACGAAGACTGAGGTTCCACCTGGCCACGTCAGAGGCAGTTGTGGCGTTATGATAGTCTTGAATACTCTACTCGCTGCAGAACCTTCCTTTTCATGTCGTATTTGTTCTTTCTACCTACCCCTCCTTCCCTTAACCCTTCTCTCTGTGGATACAATTATGAGTATATATTTGGACGTTGGTTTTCAATGGTCACTCATTATACCACCGACTGACCTAGGTGAGGACGGCAACTAAGGGGCCGGGATCTATTATTTAATTATTCAAAACTCTCGTTTACCGTAATGGGGGAAGATACTTATCAAAATTATAATCCAGGACTTACTTTATATAAACTTTGACTTCGAAATGTTTCACACCCTCGTAGCAAATGCGGTCGCCTTTCTCCTTATGCGAGATTTATTTCAATTAGTCTGGGCAACTTTCTTTAATTGTATATCTTATTTAATGGATGTATTTTCAAGCCACGCTGTGGAAAACTTTGTGTCTCGGGCTTACCACCCGTTCTCTCATGATATCTTGGCTTATATATTGTATTTAAGTTTTCTTGTTAACTGATCAAACGTAGAGCTCAGGGCACTTGTAGATTAGTTTGGGACTTGGTCCTAAGATAGTCTTGTAAATTACCAATCGACTTTATGTCGATTCCTTGTGATTTAAAGGTGCATATTTGTCTTTCTTATTATTGTTACCTAAGTTTGAATGATTATAGGGGTTACGATTAGTACAGGTTTTTTGCGCCTATTACTCAAGCTAAAGGAACTTTTGACTCTCTGTAAGGTCTATTTAAATTTCTAATTTAACATGTTATGTGATCATGATTATTGCGTTTTGCTTGGAGGCGCGTATTTGGGTGATTTCCCGTATTAGTTCTGATGTTAGTAAATGTAGAAAAATCAGATAGGAGTAATATCGGAGTTATCGTGTTTCTCAATAAATGCGCGGGATATTCAACTTTGAACCATAGACTTAATGATTTCTATTTATATTAGTGTTGTACTGACAACCAACTAATTACTGTTTGTTCCCTTATTATTTTCAGCTATTTAAATGTCTTGTATTTCCATTATCGAATAGAGTTGTTTTAATTCTGAGAGGATAAACGCTTCACGCCATGTTATTATATATTGTTCTTTTTAATGTATTTATCATTTTTGATTGTTCTAAATAAAATAAACAAATTTTGTTATTGTTAGATAAACCTCTTAACTGATTCCCCCTTCACGCTTCCTAATATATTTACAAAAGGTTTACAACACAAGGGGATACAATTCTTGACTGACACACTCAGTAAAATCTAAATATATTTCTCACAGAGTTCAAAATGATTTGATCAAAATTTGTGGATTTATAATACAAGAAACGATTGTAAAAGAGGTCAGTGAATGTGAAGTATTTTCTTTGCTGGCTGATGAAACTGCTGACATTAGCGGCAAATATCAATATCTCTTGGAATAAAATACATCAAATAAAATGATAATGTTGGCTCTATGATAAAATAAGAGTTCATGGGTTTTGCCAAGCTTGTTAAATTATATTCAGAAAGTGTAGCAAATGCTATATTGCAATTCACGATAAAGCTAGGATTTTACATGATTAAGCTTATTGGTTTAGGGTTTGACGGATGCACCACTATGAGTGGTAAAGATACTGATGTTCAAAAAAGGATCATAGAGAAATATCCAAAAAGCTGTATATTTTCATTCTGCACTCCATCAATTGAACTTAGTGGTCAGTGACCTCAATCATGTGCCAGAAATCAAAAACACAATTTGAACATCAAAGCAAGTGATCAAATTTTTAGAGAGAGCACTCTTAGATAGAAAATAATTTCTGGTCTTTTTAAAAATAGATGGTCTGAAAAATAAAAGTCAATACATTTTTCAAAATATTTTGTAACCATAGAGGAAGCTCTTAGTAATCTTAGTATTGATGATGAGGCAAAGCCAGAAACACGCTCACAATCCTTCCAGTTAGACAGTTCAACATCATATGTAGTGTTCATCTTGTGTCTCAAAATTATATACAGGTATTCTTCCTATCTGGTGCTAGCTCTGAACAAATTACAGTCTGTAAATTTTGACTTGCATTCTGTACATTGACACATAAAGAAGGAACTTCTGGGTTTTTTCTTAAACACAGGGTGGAATCAGAAGAAGAATTTGCTGAAATTTTCATGGAAGTAAGAGATACACGCGATTTTCTGGAAATTGACATCAAAATGCCTAGAAATTCTACAAGACAAACTCATCGTTCGAACATTCCTATGGCCACTCCACAGCTACATAGCAGCTAATTTTATTCCTTAATAAGACTATCTAATTATGTTGCTTGAATCAAGACTTACAGATCTCAATGAGACACCATTCAAAGCAATTTTAATTCATCCCTACTTGATGAAAGATTAAAAAAAAAAGTTTTTGTCAAAGTTATGAAGATATTGTCTCACTTTTATTATATGATTTTTGGAAAAACAAGGACTATGGGGAAAAAGTTTAACTAAGTGATCTCTTTTCAGAAATTGCATTCTTTCCTTCAGTTAAGAGGGCTCCACTGAATTATATGACAATTCCGCCAACAATATGTAATGTGGTAAGGTCACTTAGCACCCTCAGGTGAGTGGAGACATAGCTGAGGAGCACAATGAGTCAAGAGCGTCTTTCAAGCTTATGCGTTTTATGTGTTCACAGAGACAGAGTAAAAAATTTGAGTTTCAATTACATTTTTTAAATCAGCTAAAACATTAATTTGTTCAGTTTTTATTTTGTAACTTTATAAATAAATTTAATGTACAGAACCGAAAGAAAAATAATGGAAATTTTTGATCACCTTTCACATTTTAAAATAAGGTACTTGTTAGTTAATTACTGACTCTCAAATAGTATTTTAGTATACTGTACATTTATTAAAATGTTTGATAGTCATGAAGGAGGTAAGGATTTTTCTTCGCCCCTCTCTCCCCCCCCCCCCTAAAAGTACTCATATGGGCGCCCATGGTCCTAATATATTTGTATAATGTGGCCCGATTCGTTTTACTACAAACGTTGAAGATATATACAATTTGAGATTTGGAAATTGAGAATTACTTTAGAAAATTTACAAAATTTAGAAATGAGTGGGGTGTACCAAATTTATAATCTCTACTCACTAAAAATTTATTCCAAAATGCTGTTAAATTTGTGCCACAAATAAATGTGTGAGGAGTTTTTTTCCCTTATGAAAAGGAACCAACACAAGAGAAATCAGGGATTACGGACACGAGTTTGTAACCAATTACGAATGTGACTCCATTACAAGATTTAAGGCCTTACCCTATCAAACCATTTAGGCAAATAAAAGGTTATCCTATATTAATTCTAAGCCAAAAAATAAAGGAGATACTTGAAAATTTAGTTCTCAGTTTTTAATAAAAATATTATAAAATTGACTTAGTTTACTTAAGAGGGCGAATTTCTTTACTTTTTAAGATGCGGCCTCTTCAGTACTCTCAACTTTAAAATTGGCCCTTATGATCAAACGATTTTGACACTCCTACCTTAGAATATTCGACCACTGATATGAGTTTCAGTAATTCATTGTTTTCGCTCAATGGACGCCTGCCATGTTTAGTCTCTAATTATTATATTTATACTATAATATTTATTGTCATTACGTGAATTCTCGTCCAGAATGACTTATTGAATTATATTTAAATAAAACGTGGCATCCAATGAACCAGTCAACCTCACAATATTAAGGTTCCCTTGTGGCTGTCTCTCAACCAGTAGTAGCTTCGTGTTTAGGTAGGGTTATATCTATTTTTGTATTTTTGTTCCTGGATCACGTCATTTCCAAAGATACTACCCCACCTTTATTTATGTTTCATCAAGAACAGACGCGCCTCAGTGGCATAATTATCTAACGTGCTAGTTTCGTGCTGAGCTAGACGACCAAGGACGGGGAAATCAAGGTTCGAATCTCGCTCGGGTGAACTGGGGTGATTTTTCTTAAGTGTTTTCCACTCTCCCTCCACTCAAATTCGGGTTCACTTCCCCTTTATTTAAACTTTCCTATTCCTAACTCATTAGAGTAATTAATACTTAGGCGTATTGCCTGAACTGGTATTAAGACAAGGTGTTGAATAAATACAAAATAAAAAATCAAGAACAAGAGCTATGAGATAAACAGTTACGAGCGCCATAATGAGTTTTTATCACTAGATTAATTAGTTATTATTGTATATGTACTGTTTCTTTTGTTTATTTCAAGAGTGGGCCTCTAAATTGTACAGTAGTGTTTTGAATATCCGCAACTGCATCCCCATAAACATTTTTAGGGTAGAGGAAGAAAACATAAAAGACTTATAGTGATAGTGATTAAAACATGACAAAGGGATTAAGGGAATAGGAATAGATAGCAGAGCTTGGCACTAGTGTCTTTTTTACGTTGCGTGACCCTGATTAATAATGCATCGTTCACTTGTCACGCGGCAAAGCAACCTAGACCGCGAGTCTGAAACGACTTAACCAGACCACCCTTTTCTAACTACTACATTTACCCGGCGTTGAGGGGGAAAGTGACCGCATATATACGACAGACGTCCAGACACGGACTTTACTCTCGAATGTATTTAGTGACTATTCAAACACAGCTCTCAAAGTTTCCGTATCAATATCCACATCAACGGTCACATGGTATAAGTTACTAGCCTCGCATTTGAGATTGATAACCACACCAGTGGTCACGCTATCGAAAGCATACGTGGTTGGCTATTACATAGAGGTCAAGGTTCGAATCTCATCCAGTTGCATTGAAGGTGGTTTATCTACATGCTATTTATCACTGTGATGTCTCATCCCATTTTCACGTTAAAGCGGGTCCACTTAATTTAAAACAATCTAAAGCCATTATTAACCAGAGAGATAGATGTAATATTAAACAAGTATATGTCATTGAATTCTCTAAAGTTTTACAAAACAGTTACATACAAAAAATTACATAATTTTTAGTAATTACAATCACTATTATGGATTGCAAGACTCACTAATTTGGTTCTTTCCCCGAATAGTGATTTTACCATTTATATGTAAGCTTATTCACATATTTTTAGCATCATTTCTTACTACCTTTAGGGTTATACACTTATGTACTAATCAAGCTAATGTTTTTGGGATTATAGAGGTTATATTTAAGTAAATCTACCTGCATTTGCATGGAGGTAGAGTGGAAAACCAGTACACCCGACACAAAATTCGAACATCGATCTCCTCGTCATCGGCAGTTTATCCTACTAGAAGAGTAGAGCGTTAGACCATGTGGCCACCGAAGCGGGTCCCTATTCATATTGCTTAAAAATAACTCAATTTTACTAATACAAGATGTACACTTACACGTTTGTTCGTTCTAAGAACATTTTAGGCACATTAAAGTCTAGACTCTAAAAATCATTTAAATAATGTGTGTGTATGTGTATGTGTGTGTATGTGTGTGTATGTGCACCATATATTACTACCTATCTAAAATACCCGCACTTTTAAACGTATGGGGGTAGTATTGAGGAAGGTAGGATTTAAAGGAAGTGTACTCTCATTTTCTTGGAGATATCAGAGGAAAAAACCTTAGTACACGCAACTGGGAATTAGTTGAACCCCAAACTCCTCGCCATCGACAGACCCGAATAAATGATCCTGATATTGAGACTTTGTACCAAGCAGCGTGGGTAAACTTTCTATTAAAGGTGTCAAATTACATTTAAAAAAAAATAAAGAAACCTGGTGGTCTAAGGGTAGGGTGTCAGACCTCTGTGTCATGGGTCCAGGCTTCAAATCAGGGTCCCGACACAAATTTGTCTGGTTACCAAACCCTTCCTTCACCTCTGGCAAAGTGTGTGCTTTAACACTTTGTGAATGTGTGGAATACCGGCCCCCACCGTGGTTCGAAACCCAGATTAAACTGTCGGTCCCCTCAGATTTTCACCTTCATCATTCTCACGTATTATCCTATTATCTGAGGATATTGAAATTAATGTTGTCCTCACCTAAGAAAGGAATTCCTCCATAAGCCAGGAGAGCAGGGGTAATATAAGGTCGAATGGCTAAGATCTAGAACACCAGCCCAACCCACCACCACACTAAAAAAACATAAAATTAACACATAAGTAAAGGTATGTTCAATTTATCTGAGCCCTCATTCAACCTTAAGTGCCATAATATGTATAATTAAAAGAGTAGATATTCAAACTTGAAGGCCAAGGGCGTGACCACATTCAATAGACGCGCATTCAAACAAACTCGTCAAAAATACGTTTGAACTAAGTGAACCTTCGTTCAATTTCGTTCGATTTAACTTATGTTCCTCGCATTTTTTGTTGAACAACACAGCTGTTACCATCACCATCCTCCCTCCTTCCCCCGTTGTGGTCTCTTGATGAGAATTCCAATACGTAGTCAACGAACACGCAAACAAAATGAACTGCCGAGGCTGGTATCGAACGTCTAGTATCGATTTTCTTAGTGAACACAGTCATGACTTTTTGTGTCTAGAGTGCTAAATGTCTGTTCTTTTGGGTCTATCCGCAAATGGTCTTAATTTATGAGGCAACCAAACCTTTACATTCTACGGCCCCTCCCCTTTATTCTTTTTGTTTATTAATTTCGCTTCCAACCTCCCCCTTCTCTCCAACCCCACTCTTAGATACATCTTTTCCAATAACGATTAAAAATTAAAAATAAATCAAAACAAGTGGTTTTTTTTCATAGAATGACATATTGTAGGCTGGACACTCGACCACGTCATTGGATCACTGATACAGAAGACTAAGTTTTTATTTATATACAATAAAATATGGTTATAACATCATATTTAATAAACCATGAAGATGTTTTGGACGCAAGGAAAGCCTATAAAAGTTTTACTAAGACCTGTTAAACTACTTCCCTTTCTCAATACGGATTTATAATAATCTCTCAAGGGAAATTGCTTGAAAATTATGGGGGGTGGAGGGAAGGGGAGGGCTTAGTTAGGCCAACTGACGTTTCCAGAAGACATTCAGTATGATTCTAATTATTCGTCAATGATTAGTCTCTGTCTTAGTAAAGAATAAAACATTATTATAAGTTTAAATAGTCTCATAATAGATCATCAATAATTTGTTGTCCTTATATTTCAAACATTTTGATTGACACAAAGCAGAAACACTAGTTTAGTGGTCATCAATATACCACTTGACGCTGTAGAAGGGTCTGGGGAGAGCTCAAATGTCTACATGGTGTCTACATATGGGTTGGGGGGTAAAAAGGCAAGACAAATTGTTACGTGATTTAAAGGACTACCCCGTATACCTGTCCCAATAACAATCGTATGAGAATTCCAAAATCTGTATTTAGTCTATCGAAAACCTAAACGTGGCCTATAAGGGATGTTTTAAGAGATAATTCTACGTGCACCAGTCTTACTACTCGTCTGATCTATCTGCATATTTACATAAATAGCGTGGGTGTAAGATAGGTTGGATTTAAATTAAATGTAGCCCCATTTGAGTGGAGATATGGTGAGAACTCATTTAGGATAAACCCTTTCAACACATTCGAATGGCTTTCAAACCTTAATCTTTTAGATGTTAGCAAAAAAACAAACAAACAAAAAGTACAGCTTTGTCTGCTTGCCCACTAATGTGGGGTGGAAATCATTTAAAACTTCCAAAGCAAAATGTTTTAGATATTTTTTTCTCACACCCTTATGGATTATACACATTATGATTAACATTAAGGTAAAATTAAGAATAAATGCAACCGAATTTTATGAAGAAGAGCGAGAAATCATTGAAGAAAATCACTACAGGTACACCATCGACTCCTTAGCTCAGTAGATAGCGTGTCTGCCTACTTAGTTAAGGGTTCCAGGTTCAATTTATCATTGGTGAAATGTAGGTTTACCCAACGTAATGGATGTAAAGAACCACTGGTACACCCAGACGGAATTCAAGCCTCGACGTCCCCATCACCAACAAAACAGCACTAGAGGAGTATAAGATATTGTCCACGTACCAACCAATTAGGGTTCTAGCAGAATGCATTTGATATATTTTCACAATTGTTGTAAATGAGATGATTGAAAAACACCAACATGGATTTGGTAACAATTCCATATACATATTCATTATGTGTTAGTTTCCGTAGAAAAGTCAAAGCTGGTACTTTTCGAGATTTTTTTAAAACGTATAATTCAAATTCTGAAAATTGAAGCCTGGACACGGGGAATTGAGCCCAGGAACTTTGACTTGTACGACAATGCTCTAACCACTGAGCTATCCAGTAATCATCCTGATCAATATTAACTGTATCTATATTCACCCGATTCTCAAAAGAACCACTTGGTTTCTAGCCACAATGGTGGACTATACCTTAAATAAACTAAGCTAATCTTTGTCGGATATATTCTAAACCAATTGTTTCTTAACTGTGGGTCGCAGCTCTTAGCACACACTTCATCATAACAAAATTATCAGTTTTTAAAAAATTATATCCAATATTTTTTTGAAAAGTAGTAAAAAATTGTCAAATTTAACAATCATCCCCCTCCCCTTATATCAATTAAATCTGAGAAAGTTGCTATAAAAATTTTGTCGTAGTTATAAAAAGTGTGAGGACCACTGTGAAAGATAGATTATAATATTACGAATATATTTTGTTACTTTTTCCTTTTACTACAGCAATCAAAATACAAACACTTAAATTGATACAGTTCCACGTTTCTAATTTCTGAGATATGCAAACGCTGAATTCTTCGTTTAAACCAAATCCATAACTGTAGCGATTCCAACATTTCTACAGCAACCAACATTTAGTAAAAATCTACTATTAATAGAATTCAAAGCTGCTATTTTTCTATATCCCCTTTTAAAAACAGACATTAAAAGGAAATAAATCTTAAAGTAAACATTCTAAGATGCAGATATCGTGGACAGTAAGACGCTTAGCATAAAAAAATACTTTTAGCTCTATCATAAAACTGTTTACAAATTATTTAACTATTTGAGTTAGCACATAAGAACGAACCAGAGTTGCCAAGGGTCTGTAAGGACGGGGGGATATATCCTCTAGACTGAGAGAAAAAGGCACTTCGTCAATTTAAGGGTACGTAAATCGTAGGGGGGAGAGGGAACATTGCCACGCCACCTTCTGGGCTCTTTTAAAATTGTTCAAGCGTCTTTTTATATATATCTCCGAGATCCCCCCGAGGAGTTGAACAAATAAGTATTTCTTCCACATCGTAGCTGTAGCACCATGGAATTAAAAAGACAGTGAGCTAAACCTTACAAAACCATCCCCAAATGTAGCTTAGAAATCTATTTTGAGCAACAATTCAATAAATTAGCTTCTACAACAATTGCGGGCAAATTAATGCACTAGAAGCACATTGCAACTACGTGCAATATCATAGGAAGGGGCTATTTTTTGTGACTAAAATTGATTTTACAGTTTAAGTATTGCTATTTTATATAGTTATTGACAGTATAAAATATCAAAAGTGACAGTCTCAGATCACACGTCATGACATATAGCCTAAATAGTTGAAAGTAGATTCAGTAGCTTTTCTATCTGTCAAATAAAGATTTCCTTATAGAAATTGGACTGTAACTAAGATTGAGTTAAGTTCCCAGCAAGATTTTCTGAGAGCGTTTTTCCTAAATATGGTTTTTATTTGTGGTTTATTTATTCCTCTCTGAACTCTAATGCGAGTTAAATCTTAAAGAGGCTCTCCTCATCTTCCGCATTCTTAGAATCAAGTCATTAGTAGCCCTTTTGTTGAACGGAAAACTTATAATATACAACGTTTTGTAGTTACTATTTTACACTAAATTTATTTATAAAAATAGATAAAGCATAATTTAGAATGTGGATGATGGTCTATAGATATTTTACATGAGAATGATCAAACAAATGTTCTATTATCTTGTAATATTAACGTTTAACTAGACCACCATATTTTACAATCAGGTATACAAAGTCAAAATAACAGATCGAATAATACACGGTTGTTAATAGCAAAATCGGATGAACTGGTGGTCTAGGGGTAAAGTGTCTGACTTCTATGTCGAGGGTGTGGGGCTCAATCCTCGGTCCTGGTACAGATTTATCTGATTACCAAACCCTTCCTTCACCTCTGACAAGACGTGTATTAATCACAACTTTTGAATGTGTGGAGTGCCAGGACCTACACCGTGGTTCGGATTCCACATTTAACTGTAGGTCCTCCATTTCATCTCACAGTCAGCCTACCATTACACATTAGCGTAACTGCATGTAACCCGAACGGGTAGTAAGACGTGGTTAATAATAATAATTATAATAATAATAATAGCAAAATAATCAACAGTATTTTTATATAGTGTACCACATCTTTGTGCCTTTCGTTACTATCCTCCGATTTACAATAATGAGGTAAGGTTGAGGAAGATTGAATTAACAACAAAAATAACACGCATTTGCATTAAAGGGGTAACAATTTACATTTAGGTCTAATGGCACCATATTAAGGTCTAAACTCTGTCCTCTCTTCATTGTAAAATACACATTATTGGTCCCTCGTATCTATTTATATAATTCTTTCTATAACACCCTTACATATATGGTATCGTAGATACTATTTTTGGTATTTGATATGTGATTTTGTAAAAATATTTTGAGTACAAAATAGATCATGAATTAAACCATTGAACAGTAACTTAATCATTGGCGTAGTTAAATGATGGGAGGAGGGCACATTGCAAGTAGATCTACACCCATACCCCCCCCCCCCCCCCAATAATATGCTCAAAACTAATACTCTTGGTACTATAAAATAAATAATTAATGGTTTTATTCAGAAAAATTAACCCCGCGTTTGGAGAAGCGCATAATTGATTAAAGGTAACTGTCATGTTTATTGATATTATTATTGTTACTATTAACACCGCGGCTTACCACCCACTCGGGCTATACGCACTTACGCTAATGTGTAGTGGTAGGGTGATTGTGAGATGAAATGGAGGACCTACAGTTTAACGTGGGATTCGAACCACGATGGAGGCCTGACATTCCACACATTCACAAGATGTGATTAATACACGTCTTGTCAGAGGGGAAGGAAGGGTTTGGCAATCATATAAAACTATGCCAGGATCGAGGATTGAACCCCGGAAACCCAGCACAGAAGTCTGATACATTACCCCTAGACCACCTAGTCACCTTAAATGTCATGTGTAACTTATATAATTAATTCATTTTATCATAATCATTTGTTTTATTCAGTCGAATTGAAATATGAATTGTTTTATAGTTTAAAGTTTTTTCATATTCCTTTATCCCTCTCCAAAAAATAAGAGCTGCTAGCAGCGCCAATGGAAAACTAACTACTTCACATCAGGAAATTGTTTATTTTTGAAATCTACATCTAGAATACTGTAGATGCTAGCATTAAAAAACCTTGAACGAAATCATCTCTTTCGGCTGTAACATTGATAATCTCCCTTAGTGAGTCAGATGGGCCAAGCTGCTCTTATTCCCACATGAAACTGGGAGAGAGGGGGTGGGGGGTCACTCCTTCAGGACAAATAGTCTAAGGGGAGGGAGAGAAATGAGGCTTTATAGGGATGTGGGCGTACACTCGCTTTCAATAGTTGAAACAATAAAGTGCTAAAAATAATGATAACGTTTTTAAAGTTGCTTTTGCTGAGATAAATAATAAATACACGCATTCTGTAAACCAATCTTTATGACAATGATATTAAAAAAATTAAGCTATCTTCCTCGTCCTGTTTCGTTATGTTAAGCCCTTTACAATAAGTCATGTATATATTTTATGTTGAATTTGTGAATACAAATGATAGTAAAATAAACATTTCATGGGCAAATATAATTCGAAAATTGTCAGCCAACTATTGTCAAGAGCTTCGGTTTTTGCACAGATAACCCATTCCGTTAATGAACCGTTAATCCTATAATTATCATAGTGTGAATTCGTTTGAGTACAATCAGATTAATCCGATCCGTGGTGTAGTGGTCAATTCACCTGGATAGGAGCTTAGATGACCCGGGCTCGATTCCCGACTGATATCTTGAGTGTTTTTACCCTAAGGGTGATGATACCAACGGTCACCAGGGTTTGAGTTAACTAGGTTTAAGTTAGGTTAAGATTCACACCTGCTCCACAACTTCATAATGACTATCATCACATCATCTTATAGCGGGTACGTGCAGACAATCTCCTCTGGTGTATCATGGGATACAAACACCTTGTACCACCAGAGAGGCGAATAGTCTACATACGGGCCACCGAACCGAATATCATGTCCTACCCAGTCATAAATGCCTTACGATTTAGAAAAAATAACAATGTTTATTATTTGCAGATTATAATATAAAATTATTAATACTATTTTCTGGTTGAAGCCGATATTTAAATTAATTTTATTATAATCACCGAGTAAAGTGTAATTAAAAGAGATTGGTTGTTAAATAAAAGTCAAATTAAAGCTATCATTATTATAATCTTAACTATCACAAAGTAATGTAAAAATAAAAGAACGTATTTATGTTCTGTTTTGATTTTCACCGTATGATCAAGAGCCAAAGAAAACAGTGATAACTGTGTTGGAGGTGAGTTGTATGTTGGAGGTCAGATAGAGCTCTTTCGTATCATAGAACCGAGTTGTCTCATGGGTCTTTCAAGATACGGCCGTGTTGGTCAAGAGTTGTATTAGAAAGTAATCAACGTAGGTGGCGGTACAGTTTGGATACATTGTAAAACTTTTTAAGAATGTGCATTTGAATTAATAAATGAATACTGTGGTTGTGAAACCTTTGATTTTTTAACCAATGGCCAGTGAAGCATTATTGTATAAAAAGCTCGATGATCGTGACGTGACGAGGTGGCGCACAAACAATATAAATATTTATGTCAAGGGTTCTGCAATAAAATGTATTAAAAGCTTAAAACCGTTATCTGTATACGTTAGTAATCTTTTTGTAAGAATGGGGTGACCTGGCGGTCTAGGGGTAAGGTGTCCGAATTCTGTGCTTTGGGTCCGGGGCTCAATCCTCGGTCCTGGCAAAGATTTATCTGATTGCCAAACCCTTCCTTCACCTCTGACAAGACGTGTATTAATCACAACTTGTGAATGTGTGGAATGCCAGGCCTCCACCGTGGTTCGGATCCCACCTTAAACTGTAGTTCCTCCATTTCATCTCACAATCACCCTACCATTACACTAACGGTGGTAATAATATTTTTTGAGGAATAGCATGCTATATTCTTTCCAAATTATTTATTTGAGGATCTATATTGTCACTTTACCCCATTTGATAAAAATAAATATATACAGTCCAATTTTCATAAAAAGGCATTATTTGAGTTATATATAGGTTACTAGATCTAATTGCATATATTCACAAGTTAGGTCATGTGATCTGCATCCATCCCATTTGATAAATATTATAAAAAGGTCCACCAATAAAATAATACTAATAGTATTGTAAATATATATCAATTCTGGAAGTACCAAAAACATGTATTTTCTAAACGAATATTGGACTATGTTCACAGACATTTTTAGATACCATGAATAGACATATTTATAGTGCAGAAAAGTAACCTTGTGATCTCCTTTAAATTAAATTAATTTTCAAAATTTTACAGTAATTTTGAATAAAAATCAGGCATTAAAATTGTATCTAAGAACACTTTATATGTATAAATCGAAAGACAAATAAAATATGTTATTCACAAGGATGTTACTTAGCACACCCCTTAAATTTTAACCCTTCAAAAAATACGCACACTATTATTTAGTCATGACAACACACTATTTGATGACGTAACCCTTCTCCACCCTTCTGAGTCAGCCCTTACAGTTTTATCCCCTGAGCGTAGTCCTTATGTCAACTGTTTTTATATACTTCATTGTATCGATTTTTAAGACATTGAGGGAGGGATATAAAACAAAATACACCTCCATATGTTGGCCCAGTCGTATTCAACGGTACCACCAACGCAAAATTGATGTAGACTATTGCCACATATTCAGTGCTGTAGCAAACAAGAGTATTATAACACCGAAAACTATCAGACATTATTTAAATGTCTTCGTTTCAATTGTCTTGGATGTCAAGGATTTTATATTGTTGAAACACATTGAAAAATGTTCCTGAGGTCAGATCCAAATCACTTTTTAAAGATTTATATCATGGCATTTAATTTGTGATCAAAGAATATCTATTAAATATAAATAACGTTTTCCCTAGTCCGGAAAATTTGATTTCTTATGATAATTTAAGGTGAAAATGTGGAACTAAATAAAAGCATACGACTTACAAACTCATATAATTTTATAAAAGACAATACTTCAATGGAGATAACGCAACTGTGGTAACATAATCTAATAATCAATCAGTCTCACAATAAACAAGACTCACTGTGAGGAAGAGATTGAGGTTTGAATCTTAACCGAGAACAATTAGGGAGTGTTCAACATATGATTTATCATTCGGGGTTTTTCAATACTACTTCTAAAATATTTCTATAATACATTCTCCCCTTGCCTATCCCTTAGATTGGAAGTGTAAGTAACACATGAAAAAAAAACAGAATTGTTTGTAGTTTTTATAGCAAAACATATTCCTTGAACGAAAATAAATAAAATATACAGTATTTCTCCAGTAGAAATTTAAAGATTAATTTCTTTCTTTACTACACTTGCTGAATAGCTCTCAAGGCTGTCCTGGAATTTAATTACAATTTTTTCTCCTCGTTTAAAAGATTTTCATTTAATTACAATGTGCACATGACAGATATTCGAAACTAATTGTTGACATCACCATGTGAGGAAAACTAAACACTGTGTTTCTATTGGAGCAATATTTGATATATTTCAGCCAAAAAAGGTGTTCCTATAAAAAGTGAAAAAACACACTCTTCTTAGCTTGCTACACTTCCATTTTTAATTAGTCTGCTGTAGTTAAGGTTTTAAACTTAATAAGTTTAAAAATGTATGATAATTAAGGTGGGGAAGGGAATTTTTAAACTAATTAAAAAATTGTATAAAAATTATCTCTTTATTATTATAAAAGAAGGATAAAATAAATTTTGCAAATTCTACAAGATGATATTTCATCAGTTTTTAGGCAAAAATGTATTAAAATTACTTAGGAATCAAATACATTTTACGTTTAATGTAAATAAGTTAAGGTTAGGTTGTGTAGCGTGTCAATCAAATGGATTGAACAGCTACAAGAGAAAAATTATTATTTCGACGATTTTTTGCAAGATAGAAAATTATATCAACATATTTAATATAAACTGCCTCTAAGGTTATATCTTCTGATCTGAAAAAGTTATGTTTCGTCCTACATTCAACCACGTGGTTGGTCAAACAAATATTGTTTTTGGACTATTGTTGTACTAAATATCTAAGAAGAGGATTTAAAGTAGTGTATTTATGAATAATATACTTAAAAACGCTTCGCTTTTCCCGTTGGAAGATGCTTGATAGACTTGTCTACACTTGCCATGTGGTCTACTCGAATAATAATAAAATATACATTTATATTACTACTTCTCATAAAATAATAGTGGATATTAAATAACTAAATTAATACAGATACATTTTGATATAAGATATTTGTGTACTAACTCACCCCGGCAAGATGTCTGCAGATATCAATTTCACCTTTAAAAATCTACAAGATTGTCAATCATGGCTGACCCACGTGTTCCACGGCCTGGTTCAACCAGAGAGAAGAACTGAAGTCGTGGATCGACTCAGAGGCCGGCTGCGCACATAGCGACGCTGGTGGTAATTCGAAGAACTCGTGACTTGCTTCAATGGTTTTCTTTTCATCACACTTTTATCCTTCTTTGTTTTTGCCTGTTTTTCGTAATTTATCCCCCCTTCCTTCTTTGTCATGTCCGACCTGCTTCCACAGTATATATAGGTCTGCCAGCAGTATCAAAAGTACAGAAAACGGACAGAAACGTACAGAAAAGGTACAGAGCGGTTCAGAGCGGTTCCACTACGAGAAGAATCAACAAGGGAACGCCACCCGTCAGCAACACGAAGGAACATGGAGTCCGTGACGTCGGACTCACCACCTTAGCTGTGTCGATAGGATGATGGATCACCCGATCCAACTCGCCGGAAACATGGATGACGTTATTATGGTATTAGTATCCAGCCGTCATAACCAAGATCTGTAGGACTTGGGCTCTTGTATAGTTTAAAGAGAAGTTCTAAATTTTTATGTTTTAAAGGAAATTTATATTTTATTATTTGGCGAGAAGCCCAGGTTTAGGAATATGTCAATTAGAATCTTTTCAGTTTAACTGTTACGTAATTAGCTTCAACATGGAAGTTTCCTTCCTTGGTTTGTTTATGTGTCCTTTGACCAACCTCTAAATTAATCATGACGTCCTAAACGTCATGAACATTAGTTTTGTTGTTGATGGTTAGCACCAGGATGTCCTATTTTCTTTTGCCTTATGCAACTCAGTCATATGTATTAGAGTTTTGGTGTTGTAGTCACTCTTCTAGTTGAGTATTAGCGAGGGTGCTCAACCTAGGGAAATTACACTGGTGTGATAGTGGGGTCCGCGCAAAATAAATCTATTTTATTTTTGCCTGTGACTAGGCCTCTAAGTTAGTATTGATCTGGATAGGTGCCGACGTACTATTGAATGCTTTGGCAGTACCGTATGGGAAAATGACCAGCTGTAATACTTTAATGACGCCTATTTCTTAGCCATCAATTAGCTGGATATATCAGCTGAATATCCAATATGTTTTATGGATCTCTTTAAATACTTAACGCTACCAAGTGAGACTGTATAAATGATATCATCTGAATTTACTCTTTGCTATTCTTTAACTAATTGTTCATTTACTCCTTGTTTAGAAAACTCTTGTCACTGTGGCAAGTTTGAGTTGATACTGCATGCTTCTACATGTGGCCTGACGACAGTACAAGTAATCTCTCAAGTCAATTTGTTTTTGGAAGAATGTAATTCTCATCAATACTCCTATATTCATGTAAAACATGTATTTTTCTTAATTTGTTGTTTACTAAACAATAAATCTAAATTGTTAAAATGACTTTATGTTCTTTATTAATATTATTGAATATGTTCCCTAATAGGGACAGTACATTCAGTTGTAAATTAATTTATTTCGATTAATGTTTTATGTTTTTTCACCGTTGTTGGGTTTATGTTTTCCTGTTTAATATAAGAAATATTGAGTATTTATTCCACGGGCAAAGGATAAATTGGGTAATTTTGAGTGAATGTTCCCTCTTTAACATTAAAAACCCCAGTCAATGCAACTGGACAATATCTGAACACTAGCTTCCCGATCATTTACAACTAAATAAAATTTGAGTCAAACGCCTCAGCTCGCTTAGCCATAAGCCCTGCCCGAGAAAAATATTAACCTATGATGATTGCATTCAAAATTAAAATGTACGTAATCTTATTTTACTGTTTTAAACGATAGTGAGAACAAAGTATTTACATGTATGGTTTTATCTTAACTAAACATAAATAATAAAACAAGAAAGAGATAGTCATGTTTAGGTAAATAAGTTAAATTTTATTTCTATGGTGTTGAAATTGCCACCATAATTTTTTAAGAACGTAAATAAAATACTAGAAAATTATTAAATTATATAGCTACAACCTGTATTTAAAATAATTTTTTGACTATTTTTTTTACATTTATTCAATTAAAGAAGCTGTCATAATTAAACAAAAAAATCTAGCAAAACCTATAATTTTCCTCATTTCTTGAAATTATTTCCAACATATTATTTTCATCCTCCCGACTAATTTAAGAAAAGAGTTTGGACAATTTATTTTTTGTGTCTCATGGTTGGTTTAACACGCCTCTTTATCAAAAAAAAGGGGGGGTATGGTGAGGGCCTCATTATCCTTCACACATCCTCATTCTCCACTCAATCGATAATTCTAGAGTCTGCTCACAAGAAAGAACAAAAGAAACTTGAAGCGATTGAAAACAACTTTTCAGTCTTCCCTTTTTAAAAAAAAAAAACTTGTATCCTTTCTTCTAATGAGAAGAGAAGGGAGTGTAGTAGCCAAGCAATGAATCATTACAAATTAAGAATAAAGTCTTGAAATCCACCAGAGGGCATTCTGGGTATGGGGGAAATGGGGAAAAGTATAGTAGTAGTAGTAGTCCGTAATTCAATCCCTTTGCCTCCCCGAATATCATCACTCACCCTACCTTCATTCCAACCTCTTTGTCAAAGGGAACAAGGGATATGTGACTAACGCCTTATTTTCCACTTGTATTTGATTTTAATTTAAAATATAGTTAAATAAATTACTCTTGGTTCTAAATTAATATAATAAAAATATATAATTTTATACAACTTCTATTAGATTGAAAATTTCTCCTCTAGAATTTCTTAAAAATGTGATAAAAATAAAATTGAAAAGTACAAATACGACGAACAATATCTATCATGTAATTTCTAGGGGAGAGAACAAAAGCACTTAAAAATATCCTTAAAAATGTGTTATAAAAACAATAGTTTGAGATTATTATGAACAGGGCCTATGTCGATACCATTCGAAACAAACAACAAAAATAGCTTGATGAAGCTGACCACACAATACCTTGGGCGAATGTATACCTCAAACTAGGGATGTTATATCTTGGATTAACCTTAACAAAAATCGATTCTCTACCCTCAATTAATTTATATTAAATATCGATTCAAAGGCCTTGATATGATTCACAAATAGATTCTTTCTTTGACGATTTCAACAGGATCGTATCAAAAAATCGAAAGAAAAAAACCATAAAATTAATACAGAAATATTTGTATTTAGGAAATGTTTTTCATTATTATTAATAACATTTTGAAATCAAAGTTTGCAGCCCTGGGCCTCAAATTAGTTTAAAATATATTATGCGATATATAACTATTTATATAGTAAATAAACACGTAGTTAAGGTTATAGGGTGTTTGTATGACTGTCCAATACATCATGAAAATTAACTATTATTACAATGTACTCTTGAAGACATTATATGAATCATAAAATTGTTTAATAGGACCATTTGTTTTACTAAAGCTTGTCTTATAATGTGATAAAAATAAAATTATTTAGCACAGCGTCTTACTAACTATTCGGGTTATATGCTTATGTACTAATTACTCCCAATGGGTTTAGAGATTAGGAAGGTTATATTATAGGAATCCTACCATCATTTAAGTGGAGGGAGGTTGGAAAACAATTTTTTTTAACCAAAATCTGTTCTCATACACCCGAACAAGATCCAAACCTCAATCTTACAACCACCGGCAGTCTAGTCTAATGTGAGATAAGTTCTTTAGACCATTCGGCCACCGAAGCAGTTTGTAATCATAATTCAATGTAGGATTAATTTATCATACACAAATATTTTTACTATTATAATCACCAATTGATAAATTAAACATGAGGAAAATAAACCGTAATTTAATGAGCTTAGTGATTGTTTTTACAAAAAATATATACAAAGTTCATACTTGAAACTGGTTAAAGCAATTTTTTTTTTTTTTTCAAATCGTTGAATTGATCTTTCCTAAATCGTATTAATGTACTCGAATTTATTTTCTAAATTAATGCAAAATCCCTTTATCAATCCAGAGAATCGATTCAAAGCCTATGGATTGAAAATACCTACCTAAAACGACAGCTTACTTCTAAAAATAGCACTATTGATTACAATATCTGACAGAAAACACTAGGATAACTTACGTTTCATGAATAAATTATTTATTTTATTTAATCTCTTGTAACGGTGTGTGTATATTTTAATAAAATAACTTCAGGGTTTGGAAGAGTATATACATTTTTGCTTCCATTTACTACGTTCCTACTTTCCATTTACATAAATGAGAGTACACACCCTTTCCAAATTCAATCTTACTCATCCATAACTAATTATTGTAACCTGAACGGTTATTAAAACGTGGTGTTAATATATATATATATATATATATATATATATATATATATATATATATATATCTCATTAATAAATTCGATCCATGCCTAAATACACAGGAAACTAGTTTGGATTTAACCTCATAAATAATCTTTATACATCATCTGGCACTTGTACTATATGCTGAGTAGGTTTTGAGGCACACTAAGCTTTTATTATACTCTAATCAAGTTTTTAGGTTCCGCCTGAATACTTTTACTGTCTATCTATGTATTTATGATACATTACTAGCCTTGATTAAATTGTTTTCATGGTAGAACTAATTTCCTAGTTTAGAATAAAATATTTGTTTTGCTTTGACCCCTCTTTTGGAAATTATTTAATCAAGGAAAAAATAAATTATCCATTTTTTTTGTGTATAATTGAAGTTAATTAATAACTGTATATTATAATTTTAATAGATACAATATTTTTCTTAGTGTCTCTTAATGCATGAGAAAAGTCTTAATTTAGAAATAGTATTAGTTCGTGTTTTTTTTACTCTAGTCCTTTCTTTAAAGGCCTATAAAAAGCATTTAAGGTTCTTTAATTTCAACTAAATTGAAATATAAAATTAAGAATATATTATATAAGAGAGAAAGTTTTTTATTAGGTTTAACTGTATTTTACTTTCTAGCTATCTTACAGGTAGAGAAATTATTGTGATCTTCAAAAAAAATCATACTCAAGATGTTGATGAATTTCGAAGTTTCATGATCACCCAAATCCGAATAAGTGGTTTTTGAATTTCCGTCTGTCTGTCTGTACCACCAACTAAACTATTTTACCGATCGGGCTAAGACTTGGTATCTAGGGTTTTCATATGGTTGTACCGAGGCGTTTTTGGAATTGGATATCTAACCCTAAAATTAAGGGTAGTATACTGAAAGGCAAAAAGAGAAAAAGTCGATTTCCTTAAAATCGGCCCAAACGATTTAATTAAATATCATTTCTAAACATTTATAAATATTCCAAACAAATGTCTTCTCTCAATATTTCGGCTAAACGACTTTAAGGGCTCCGGTCTGATGCGTAAATTCTCATTGCTTTATCATATCTCCGGAACTATTGGAGATATGAATTTACTTATCATTACAAATATGTAAATCATTTATAATACAAATATTTTAATGGAAGCATATTTTATAAAACCAAACACTTTCAAGCTACACTCAAATATATATATATTATATATTATATAAACTTTTTGAACAATAAAGGTAAAGTATTGCGACCATAAAACACTTACCTGTAATGTTGATGGATGTCGATGTCTCATGACCCCCCAAAACTAAAAAAAGTGTTATTTGCAATGCCGTCTGTCTGTGTCTCTGTTTAAACTTAAAATTAAGAGTCGTTTAATAAAGGGCGAAAAGATATATAATCGATTTTCTCAAAATTGGCTCTAACGATTTTGATTAAAATTCGTATCTGGGTGTTGATTAAGATTATAAATAAACTATTTTCATTTTATCATGAAAATTACTTTTCGGGTACTTTACAGAAGCGGAAATTTACGTATCTTCGCAAATATTTGAGATACTAAATAACTTACCATTGCAAAATTGTAGTACTATTAAAAATAAAAACTTTTATATAAATTATATTTTTATACAACCAACAGTTTCTGAGATATTGGCAAATATATTAATACAACTTTGTGAGCTTTAGTTGTAAAGAGATACTACTTAAGTTTTAACGCAATAATTCTCTAATGCCATAGAGTAATTAAATATAAGTATGTCTCTCAAAAAGTGTATGTTATTTTTCCTTAAAATTCTAAGGAATAATGTTTTTACAACAATGATCTATCTCCCTCATTTAGACTCAACAGTCAATATTCACATTTTTTTATGGGTCAAAATTTATAAATGAGGAATTTGATAACAATGCGATGGTATGAAGATTTGCATCAATTAATAAAATGTGGAAACTTTAACCAGAAGTCGAAATTTTAATACGAAGTATTGACCCTTGCGGACCCAATATTGATCTTTAGTATCGGTCCAAACATATAAATGAGGACATTAATTCTTTAAAAATAAAATTATAAAATTTAAAACCGCAACTAAAAAAATGTTTTACATAAGTATAGTGCAATTCATTCTTGGATTTGCTAGTGTATATTATTTTAATTCACATATTTTACGAGTTTTAAGTAAATATTTCCATTTTTAAACAATAGAGCGAGAAAGTCCGGGTGGAGTTCTGGACAATTTATTTTAAATTATAAGAATGTGATAATATGAAGAAATAACAGGCTTGTTTCAATTAACGGGTTTAATAAATAAATAAATTAAATTTTTAATCTCTGTATTATTATTTTAATAAATTAGCTCAAGAGTTTATGGTTAGTAAAACAAGTCCCTTGGACTAGAGAATAAAGATTATGTAGTGTTTATGCCTTTTTAAAACTTATCGCTGCAATCCCAATTAAAAAAGGTAAGTTATATTTGACGTTCCTTTTTATTTACCATTTTAAATTATCTTAAGGGCAGGATTAGTTTAATCATGTTATTTTTCCGGGTGTGAAAATGGAGCTGCTTAAACTCTGTTAAATTGAAACATCAGAATTTAAAAAAAAACTAAAAAAATCCACTCCAAACCTATTTTAACTCCCCAGTTTATCAATGGTATTTCTTTAAATCCTTTATATTTACCTTAATCTTCATAATTAATAAGACATATCGACTATTATCAATACTCATCTCTTGAGCTGGGATTCGAATCAATGTCATTGATAAAAGCGATAATGGCAGTTTAGTTCTTTCAGTCATGAAAAATTCAACTACTTATATTAAATAAGTTATTTATTCGTTCTTGTATATTTGTTATCGCCACATTTAAAGGTTATTAGCTAATATTATACTTACTATAATGGGTAAGGGATGAGGAAGAGAGTACTTTTGAGGTAATCTACCCGCATTTATGTGTGAGAAACCACGCTCAGTAAAACCACCCTCATAAGACCTGACCAGGCCTCGAACCCCAATCTCCCCGTCATTAGTAGGCCTGTCGAAAACTAAAGTAATGCCTTAAGCCATTCAGCCACTGAAGAGGGTTAGGAACTTATAAAACTATCAAACGCATATCTTTACACCATTACAATCTTATTTTATAATTACATTGATTTTTGTTTTTTGTTAGTACATTCTACACTAAATAAGGTTAATAACAAAAAATACAAAGGTTATAAATTGGGAAGGTAGCTTAAGAGGGGGAAGGGAAGGGCAGGGGGTCAACAGTGAAATGATATACGCAATATCATTGCTGAATGGAACTGCAGGTCTTATAGAGAAAAGCTTTATTTTCGCTCTCTCAATGTCAACTTTTGCCAAATCTCCTTGCTTTCATAATAGTTAGCACCACGTCCTACTACCCGTTCTGGTTATACCCTTAAGTAATAATTATGCTAATGGGCTAGAAATAGGGAAGGTTGAATATAGATAAAGTTAAACAGCATTTTCGTGGATTTAAAGGGAAAAACCATTTCGGATAAACCACTTCCAGTTCACCCGACAAAGATTCGAACCTCAAGCTCCGTCCTCGGTAGTCTAGCTCAACACTAAACTAGTGCGTTAGTTAACTACGCCCCCGAGGCGGGTTCCTCGCCTTCAGTTACGTCTGAAGGTGGTAGGTTGTGGTAAGAAGGAGTTATTGGAAACCTCAACTAACCAGCGTTGGAGACTTATCTTACATTTGAGAGGAGATTTAACACACGAAAACGAGAGAATGACATATCAGTTCCCTCGGCGATTATATCCAGTATACAGGTGGGAGATCACTTCAAGTGTGCCCTCCCAAATTACAAACCTCAACCTTTTTCATCCACACAAATTTGGTATATTGCAAAACTCACGTCTTAGAACCATTTGTTAACTGCTGCAGGTCATTTCATGTTTGGCTCACCACAGAAGAAGCCTTACCAGGATGTCCTAAAAGTTATTAATCATACTTTCAACTATACATTCACCAAACAATGATTAGAAGAGGGCAGCAGGGTAATTGCAACTTAGGGGTATAAGAGACCAGCTATGGATAATATATGTGCTATATAGGGCGTACTGTGTACGCATAGTCACATATGCACCATGAACATGGAGATTGAATGTAAAAGAGAGTAGGAAAGGCGAGGCCATGGGAATGAAATTTGTGAGTGGCACGTTAGCTATCACGAGGAGTAATAGGATTAAAAACTAAGTTATCCTGGAAATATTGGGGGTACATGGATTACATAATATAGTATAGGAAACAAGGCTGAGATTGTATGGTAATTTCATGAGGATGGAAAAATAAAGAATACCAAAATAATGACGGAGACAAAGTATGTAGGTGCGGGATTCCTCTAAATTCTATTTTCTTCATTTTTATACTATTAATTTTTGGATATTCCATACGGGAAGTTAGACTCGAAGCACGAAAATACAAATTACATTAAAGGGTTAAAAGAGGTCAATAAAATGTATTAAAACATATTTCATCACCTCTCACTACTAGCATAGGTTATGCTTGCGTGGGGAAAGAATGGCTAAACATTTAGTAAAAACTAAATTAAGTACACCGGGATTTGCGCACCAATCTCCTCACTGTCAGTAGTCAAGACTATTGTGTGTGAGATGCCTTAGATTATTCGACAACCGAAGCGAGTCATTATAAATTATTATTCTCGGAGTTCGGATGAATACATAAAGAAATCTTGTTTCTTTCTTGTTAAAATGGTTGTAATATTAAATGATTGTGTACGCTTTTTTTTATCTCTATTTCTCAGCATTTATAACGAGGAGAGCAGTAAACGCAAGGCAACAAGATCATAGAGCAAGGAAAAATAACCTAATGGTATTTGACCCACAATCCCAACAAACTAATGTTTCAACACATCATTTACACAGGCTTTGATAATTTTCGAGAACGTTAGAAGAATTATGATTTTGTATAATCGCCTATGAGATTAATGTCTCTAATCAATTTATGTCAAAGATTATATTTTCACATGAGGAGAAAACGGGTAGTGTGCGAATTATTCTAAGTTTAATATTAGAGTAGCCATTGGTCTAGTAATATTTTTAATGATTTTTAGTTAAAAGCATCCTAGAAAAAGGTTATAATTAAATTACTAGAGCATATCGAGGTTCTGTTTTAAATAAATAATTTGGCATTTCATCTTTCGACCTAGATTTTGCTACCGATAACTGTCAAATTTATGGACCAATTTTAACGTAATTTGGCAGGAGTATTTTTTGAGAATAGGCCATACGATGCATGTGCATTTTTTCATTGTTCCCGAATACATGATGTTCTCCAAATTTCTTAATATCTCATCTCAAGTGATTTAAATTTATAATCCTAAGAAATGAATAGAGTAATTAAGACATATGACATATTTTGTGAGGCTGACGTCTTAAACCACGTGAATCACAGAGTAAAAATATCTACTAGAAATCCAAAGAGAAATGTTAGGGACTTATAACGTCAGTATAATTAATTATTAACCTGGTGTATTAACATTTTTTCAATTGAGAAAGTGAGGTATATAGTTCATAGAACTATTATTTATACATACGATTTCAAAATTATTCATACTCTTCCAACAGCCGTCGGAAAACATTGTGGGAACTAGTAATACAATTGTTAAGTTCCACGGTTGAGAAATACTAATTGTGTTTCCAAATAAAGAACGCTTATGTACAGTTAAGTTGTTAATATGTATTATTTATTATTATGTTTATTATTATTATATTATTATTATACTATTACTAGAGTTTAGAGGCCCTTTGACACAATGATGTCATTAATAACATAAACGATATTAAAAACATTTTA
This sequence comes from Timema cristinae, assembly GCA_039000515.1. Classification (NCBI taxonomy): domain Eukaryota; kingdom Metazoa; phylum Arthropoda; class Insecta; order Phasmatodea; family Timematidae; genus Timema; species Timema cristinae. Next base: position 42,769,435 of record JBCFYV010011172.1, read on the forward strand.
AAATCCTTAGAGGGAGAATTATAACAAATAATTCACCTGTCGGAATAAGCATGTGAAAACACAAGATTAAAAAGCCATATACAAATACTAAAATTTGTATACAAATGTAAAAGGAATAAATCTCAATATTAGTAATACCCATTTGAGACACTTCGTATGACTATATCCGAACTGTAACGTAATACAAACCATAGGTCACCTTTAAAATCAAGATGCAGGTGAATAGGGGCATATTTGTGACACTTCACAAAACTGTGATATACACTAAGGGGGCATCTCAAAGCTCATACCCTGGAGGCGGATCCCCTCTCAATAAAAACCCATGGGTCATTGAAGTAGTCCGATGCGGAGTCTTGTCACGGTGACCTCCTCTATTCTAGACTGTCATATAGAAAAGGGCCATCGCGACATACCATCCCTGATGGACCACAGCTTTTCTGAGCAGGGTCAAAATGCCCTGTTCGTGCCAGGTGTGTAAGACTCCACACCAACAAAACACTTTAGATATACAAACATGACACCCAAACTAGCCTCAGGAGAGAGATAAACTGTATCCTTGGTTGCCAGGTCCGCTAGTTCATTTCCTGAAATACCAGCGCGATAAGGAATCCAGTATAATGTGAGCCAGGTATTTAACAAATTATTTTTTCAAATTTTGATTTTTGATCATCTGCACGAGGGGATTCCAGGAGTACCGAGGGGACAATGCCAATTGAGAACTTACGGGCTCAGTGTAGATAATTACAGTATACGAAACACAAAGATTTAAAATGGCGTATATTAGTTTTACCATAAAAACAGTGGATTCACCAGGTAAACCAAATTAAAATTATTTCCTTACACAACAAATACGCAACCCACGAAGGCCCCAGATTTCTAACCAATCAAGTAAATGCGCTGAAATCTTTTAAAGCGGGTGGAGAGAGCTCATTAAAGTCTGTCTTATAGACTATGTGCAGTGTTGTTGGCTTAGAGAAATTGTAAAGATCAAGATGACATTGAGGCACCCATACATTTCAAGAGTAACGTGACCTGAAGAAACAGAAATAGTCTTTGGGAGGATCATCTTACACGTGTCGAAGACAAATAACATCCTAACTCCAACCAGCCCATGTACTATGCCATTTGGTTTCATACAATCCACGTTGATAGGATGGAACACAGATGGTAGGATACGTATTGTGGCAAACAGGGAAGTTTAAGACACGTTTGATGCCAAAAGATAGGACCTTCGGATTGAAAGAGGTGGTCAGCACAGATGCTTGCTACTGGAATGGTACGAAAAGCACCAGTAGCCAGTCGGGTGCCTGCATGATGGACACTATCCAAAATCTTTATCACTGACGATCTAGAGAATGTACACAAAACTGCTATAGTCTAGCTTCGATCTTACCAAGCTTCTATAGGGTGCATAAGAGTTTCCCCATCAACACTCCAAAAGCGACCGCTAGCAACTTTAAATAGATTTGGGACCTTTAAGGCCGATTCACACAGAACACTAAGCTAAGTAAGCTAAGTGGATTTGCTCTGCTAACTCTGTAGAAAAATATCAGACCATGTATTTAAATGTGTTGGTTCACACAGAAAGCTAAATTAAGCTGAGCTATGACTTGCTACGCCATGCTATGTTTTTTCCGGATGCTGCCGGGCAATTTTTCCATCTTCCATCTTGAGCCATCTTACATTGCGCATTCGCATAACGCAACTTGGGCTCCGTGTTGAACAGACGCAATGCTGGTTTGGTGAAACTAACTAAAAGGTGTTGAAATTTGGTTTTCAGTTTGTTTCTCATGTAGTTAGATAATATTATATTTAGTTTTATATTTAATAAATGTGTTTATATTAAAATGGAAGCGTAATTGAACAAGTCAAACCTCCACCTCCTAAATTTTCATCTTTCAAAACAGTTGCTTACAGCAGCATCTTTTCCTCCTCAATACTATCATCTGAACTTAAAAAATACATTTTGGAGAACGCCATCATAACTAAACTTCACTGGAGCAGACCAGAAAGAAATAACACTGAATTCGGGAGTGAAAAGAGGGAACAGGGTTTAGCTTAGCTTTCTGTGTGTATCGGCCTTTATACATGTTGTATTCAAGTATTTGATATGGGCAATATTATGTATTATTAAACAGTGTGCTAGTTTATTTAATTTTACCTAAATATTCTGGTGCTTACATGATTGATATTAATGATTTACAGCATTTAATAAAGCATTGGGAATAACTTTAAGAGATGTATCACATTTCATTGTTAGTATGACTATTAGAGGATACATTTGGAGAAAGTATCCTATGCCAAATCTAACGAAACACGAGATGAAGCGCATATTTATTGGTAATAATGAAACACGCTGACGCAGATCTAAATATGCCAATTTAATCTTTTATTTGATTTCACGTGCTTCTTGTCTTTCTAACCTTCCGGGCCACATGCATATTTATGGTAAAGAGGTGGTAGTAGAGGATGGTAGAATTTAGATTAATTGTATCCAAATTTAGTGTAAGGAGAGTGGGAAAATATTTAAAAAAACATCTCAGTACACATTCAGGATTTTAACTCCAGCCTTTTTTTTACGAGCTAAGCTTTTACGCGTGAGCCAGATAATTTTAAAATTTAATCTAGGGGATTGTAATTGATAAGGAAGAGTTAGGAAAAAAACTTCAACTACATGTTTCGGTTATTTTTAGATCCACCACTAATACTGGCTATTCTCAACCATTAATATATGAGTAATCTAAAAGAACAAGAAGAAAAAGGATAATTTTAAGGAAGCTCACTCATTTCATTTCAATATGATCTTAAATGCCACTGATATTATTAGACAAAATCTACCTCAGTAGAGTCCATTTGGATTAAAGATCAAACGGATTTATAAAGGTCATCATCCGGAGTTTTAGCCATTAGACTTCCTGTGACAATAGTAAGAAAGTAAAATTAATAATACATATAAACCTAATGTATATTAATTTTGTTTGGAAGAAAGTTTTGATTGCAAATTCGCGCTATCTATAAGTATTTGTGAATACTTGGAATCACAAGATTTTTACTATCCTTTATCTATGCCAATTTTATCGTAACACCAATAGCAGTCGTGCAGACGTAAAGGAGCTTGCACGAACAATCTATTTTAATGTCGACATTATTAAATATTTCATGTGTGTACACTCAGAGTCAAAATAAATTTGTCAAATAATTAATTGCGTATTTTTTCTAAAAAAAATCATACAAAATTTTCATGACCCATTAATTTTTACTTTAGTAATATACAAACTTGAAATCAGAGTGGACAATCATTTAGAGTAATTTTTGTTAATACGTTATATTTTAAATGTCTTTACTATAATACATTGCGTGGTAAAAATTCTACTGAGGTATTTTTATATACATTGTTTTTTCATTTATAGATAATAGTAAAAATAATAAGCTTCATAAAGTAAAGTGGGCCTATTTAAAAATGCACTAGCAATTAATTCCTATTCACCAGAATGGTAAAAACACTTTAAAAGAAGTGTTCTTTAATTTTACGGTTTTTACTGTACAACACATTAGGCAATGAAGCATACAAATTTATTTAGAACGCAGAAAAAGTACGTTATTTCAAAAGACTTTTGTGTTTAAGATTCCCATTTTAAATCTTAGTTCCAAGACTATGTAAAGAAAAAACTTTATCTTTAATATTCAGACATTTTAATATTTTTACATCCTATTCATGATTTAACTTTCGTATCATTCCATTGAACGATATAACAGATATTTAGTAAACAAAATTAACCTTTGATACTCTTCGAGAGTTTGATAAAAATAAATTTGTTGACGAATTTCTTATTTGCACGTTTTTAATGTTTTTATTTTGGCAGTTTTATTAATGTAATCTCAAAATGCTATTGGTGAAAAGAGATTGATTAATATTTTATGTTTTTTTTTTTAAATATATTATATATAAAATTAATACATCAATTTTTTACTATTCACGTTTAAAAAATTAGAATAAAAATATAAAATGTTTATTGACCATGGTAATGTTTGAAAGCTTCAAGGAGTGACCAACACTTTCTGAGAGAGAATGGTTCGGACACCATATTGTTATGATCCTTTTGAAATGAGAAACCACCACCTCCGAAGATCAATTATTCCACATCAGTGAGAGCCTAATAAAAATATTAATAATTAAAATCATTAAGATAAACATTGCTGTGTTTTGTTTTATTTCTGAGAAAAACTCTTAGCTAAAACGTATTACCTAACTCACTTCGATGATCGGATGGTCTAAGGAGTCACACTCACAAAAAAAAATGGACAGACGATGATGGAGAGATCGAGGTTAAAATCTCGGTGGAGTGTGTGAGCTTATTCCATGGAAATGCTGGTACATTTACACAAAAATTTAAGCTTTCTTCTCTTTTCCCTACAAGCTTAATTTATGTTTAGGCCTGTAGCCCATACGGGCAGTGAAAGTTGTTAAAAAAATAACCAAAAATATCATCTTCTTTAAAATAGTAAATAATACCTATAATCAGAACCGGTAGAAAAACGCGTGTAGAAAAAAAATTTAGTATTCTAATATAATGCAACATTTAAAAAAGAATGTATAGAATAAAATTAAGAACTGTTTGATAATTTTGCACATACTATTGGTTAATATTCCTCTAAATTTAACCTTCCTCCTTTGTAACACATTAGCGTAATTTATATATACTATGCGTAGAACCCAAAATGGTAGTGAGACGCAGTGAAAAGAAAGTTCATATATTTTATCATGTCCTTATAAATAAGAAGTACCGAATAGGAGGTGTAAAATTATTGTTGAATAGTCTTGTGTATTTATTTTAGTATTTTAATACGTGCGTCTTAACACACGTTTTATCTATCGGCTTCATTTGTGGGCTAGATATTAGAAGGGTAGTAATGGAAAGTTCGTCAACATTATCATAGAGAGGAGATGTAAAATCCCCAGTGATAAATTGTGTTTGGAAAACCATCCTAAATTCACCATGCACTTAGAACTTCCAGTAATCGATAATATGGTCAGTTGGGAGTTTGGCGCCTCAAACTACATGACCACTGGTATGCGTTTTCAGTATTAGTTGTGCTCTCTTAGGTTAAGCTAGCTGTAAGTCAAATGCAGATGGAACTCTCTGTTATAAAACGAAAGAGACCCCCAACAATAATAATAAAACCTTTGAAAAAGAAAATACTTCCTTACTTTCTAGCGCACTTTTTAATATCTTTTTGTTGTTTTTCTTCTATTTATCTCTATTTTTTCGTTCTTTCAAGTCCTACTTTTGTTTTATTTTCTTCCATGAAAGAATATCATATTCAGCAAGAATGGGTAGTAGGAGAACGTTACTTATTCAAGAATTACCTTAGGCTATATGACTTTCATAAGTTTGGTATCCGCTTCCATAGTAAACCGTATAGAATAGATATTGGAAAATAATGTATGAAATCTTCCCCAACCCCTCTAAAAAAAGTTTATATACAAATACTTATTATGGATTTATATCCCACAAAAAAAATGCTAGTGTCGGTTTTTGTGCTTGAAATATTTGTGTCGCAAATAATTTGCTAGTTTTATTAAAGCAGGTAGGCCTGTTCATTAAGATTATTATTGGGGTCTAATGACACGTAGATATAAAGTGATTATTAGAGCTATATACCCGCCTCGGTGGCGTAGTTGGCTAACGCGCTTGACGTGTTGAGCTCGACTGCTGAGGACGGGGAGTCGAGGTTCGAATCTCTGTCGGGTGAACTGGGAGTCGTTTTTCCTAAATGTTTTTCACTCTCCCTCCACGCAAATGCGGGTTCACTTCCTCTAATTCAACCTTCCCAATTCCTAAATCCATTAACGTAATTAGTACTTAAAGCGTATAACCCGAACGGGAGTAGACTGGGTAATAGTATTATATATGTATATTATTATTATTATTATTATTATTATGGGCTATAGTTATGTTTGTAGTGATTAACATAATTATTTGGACAACATATTATATTTTACGCTAGGAAAAAACAGATATTATATTAATTTTATAATGATTCCATATCACTCTAGGTAGATTATTGTTTTTAATTTAAATATCCAGTTTTGGTTAGTATAAGGATGAGAATAATATGTTGTATATTAGTGTATTCAACACAACATTATTAACATAATTTTAAGTGTTTTTAAAATGAGGTTGCTAGTTTAAGGGAGCTCAAACCTGGCCTGTTTGGGAAAATCCTTATGAAGATCACTATTGTAGACAAACTTTTATTCACCTGACCTGGACTTAATCCCCATACATCACCATCAACGCTGACAAAGTGTTAGACCAATCTTACGGCTTAAACCACTTGGCCACCACACAGATTAATGGGAGAAAATGATTTGGTAAGGACTGATCACTGAATACAAGGGAAGAAGGAAGTAAAAAAAAGGGGGAATACTCTTTAAATAGAAATGTTGAGTTTTATCTTTAAAAACAGTCTCTTTATCTCGTTAACTTGTAAAATGATTATTATTTATGTTTTTGATCGTACTTTTGAACTGACACCTGTTATTTTATCTTACACATCTTCTTAATACCCGTTAGAAACATACATATGTTTATACTTATTGGATATGAATAAGAAAAGTTGGCCCTAAAAAGTAACTCTACCAATATTTACGTAGGAAAAGAGAAAGAACCATTTAGCAAAACTCTTTTTTTCTATCGTATGACATTACCGACCAGTAGACACATGGCATTCAGTTCTATCTCCTGCATGTAGACTATTCGTCACACTGGTGTCACAGAGCGTTGTCAATGGTACAACTATGAAGTTTTTTTTTAAATGTACCCGCATTGAGATGATGTGATGATAGTTAATATGAAAGTTTGGACCAGTGGGAATCTTAAACCTAATTTGAGCCTAATTTACCAACCCCTGGTGGCAGTGGGAATAATTTCCTTAAGAGAAAAATATTTAAAGTGCTCGGACAGCAAATTCAGTAGGCCTACATAAAATTGGGACTCAAACCTCCCCAAACTCACCAGCAAGTCAAGCTTTTGCGAGATTAACACCCTATATCAATTTAACTACTGATGCACGTACGTTTATTTTAATTAGTAGAAGTTTAAATGCATTTTATTAGTCGACTAATGATTTTAACACACGAGTTACAAACTAACTTAACTCTAAAGCAAACGCATGAATACCTAATCCTCAAACAGTTAAATGTAAATATGGACACCCCTATTTCATCTATAATAAACTTTTCAGCTGTTCCATTTTATGAACCCGTGACACAGGGTTCAGTAAGCTTAAGCGCTATCAACTGAATTAAGGTTTCGGCCTTAAATATTATGTCCATGCGTCGTCATTAGATGTTACAGACAAGTCAAGGGTGGTTGGGTTGGTTAAAGCCCGTATCACACGACACTAGCTCGTACTTGAAATCCAGTGTACTCGCTAGCGCCTAGATATCTGTATACTAGCTAGTAATAGAAATGGGACTAGAGTATTCATACGCTGCTAGTTTGGTACTAGGTTCTAATGCAAATATTTATTGAACGTCAGAGATTAATTTTTGGTGCAGCAGCTGCATTAATTACTAATAAAGATATTGAAACCTATGAGAAGGAGTGTAGGAAAATAATATGGACACGGGACTGGTTGGGAAAGACGAAATAATGGTCGCAGGATGCTAAATATGATGCATTCGGAGGTTAGGTAATATACATTCGGGGTGACACAAACGTTTAGTATCTCCCTAAATTTGTATTCATTTATTTACAATGTGGTCAGGGGTCCCTAAGCCCATAGGTGTCCAAGTACAGTATCCTTTATAAAAAAATGATATTTTTAGGCCTACACACACTTTATATTCTAAAAATAAACCCACCTAAGGTTGGCATGCTAACAAGTTTATTTAGATTAAAATTGGGTCTGGAACACAGTTTGTCGTTTTTAGATTACATGTTTTAAATTAAATTTATATATATTAAACATATTGTCATATTGTGGAAATTTGGTATTATATAAACAAGGATGTTTAGAATACACATCCGATGACCATTTTTGCGTCATTTATACCATTTCTTTCCTTCACCTCTGACAAGACATCTTGTGAATGTGAGGAATGCCAGTCTCCACGTGGTTCGGATTCCACGTTAAACAGTAGGTCCTTCATTTCATCTCACAATCACCTACCATTACACATTAGCGTAAGTGCGTATAACCCGAACGGGTAGTAAGACACGGTGCTAATAATAATATAATAATAATAATAATAATAATATACCATTTCTCTACACAACAGTCTCAGCGCGCATTGATTGGTTGAATTACACAGACTAGTGTCGAAACTAGTACGAAAATAGCACGTGTTCTATCCTCACAACTATTATGGTAGCCAGTACCAAGTGGCAGGACCAATATACTTTTTCTGATTCACACGACGTTAGATGATGACGTGCTAGCTAGTGCTAGCTAGCACAATGGATTTCAAGTTCGAGCTAGTGTCGTGTGATACGGGATTAAGAACAGACAGGGAAATGTCACTTTCTTTTTAGCAGAGGTCACGTCAACATATTGACATTTGAGCTCGTGTTAGTTGGTAAAGAAACCAAATTACCCCCAAATATTTCACCGTGGCTAAGTTGGCAGGGAAGCTTTTATTATTAAGGACGTTGCATATCTGTGACGTCATGGTAGGTCAAGATATTATTTCCCATGTTAAGTAGGGATGTAAGGGGATGAGAGAAAAAGCCATTGTTCTTGCAGTTTTTAGGGCCGAAACATTTTTTTTGTCAAAAATAAATAAAATATTGCTCCATTACAAACACAGAATTTAATTTTCTTGATATGATGACCTTAAAATGTATTGAATGGGTATCTGTCAAGGTGTCCTGAAATTTAATTACGACGGTTTATTTTAAATTAAAAAATATCATCTAATGCCGCTATGATCATGATGGATATTCGAGAAATGTTTATTTCAACATGCGAAGACATTTTAAATTATATTTTTGTACTGGAGCAATACTTTATTTATTTTAGCCAAAAAAAAGTTTTGCCATAAAAACTGCGAAAACACTGGCCTTTTCTTGCGTCACCTTAACACCTTAATTAATTTACATTTTATTCATTAGGTTTTAAAGATATATAACGTTGAAACAATATTATAATTTCTCAAATAATCTTTATATTAATCCTACAGTGTCACAAAACTATTTTTTTTATCTTTAAATTGCTTTTTTTTTTTTTTTTGTAAACGTATTTTTATAAATCATCTACAACTGATTTTGGTTTGATCACGAAAATGGCCTGTTGAATTCTTACTGCCAGGATATAGATTAAAAAAGTCCATGGAAGCAAATGTATATCTATAATATGAAATAAAAAAGGTAATTTTAAAATGCAAGTAAATGATTTCACGGCACAAATAGTTTACTGATTGTGTAAACTCGTCAAATGAAGAGGGTGATTGTTATCAGTAGATAAACAAGAAGCCTCGCAGGGTGAACTGCTCATTCTTTTCCCTCTTTTTCTATATCATGCATTGGTGTCTTAAGTGTTATAGTTCTTAAACTGCTTAGATGTATCAGTTTAATATGCAACCCGCCTCGCAAAATAGATTTGAAATCTCCAAATAGGCAACGACGTTATTCTAGAAAGTTCAATCAGCAATGTAGCTACGATTGGTGACGTCACAAGAAAACCTATTTGTCTTACTATGAGCGAATAAATACCCAGTGCATTGGCTTATATTTCAATACGAATCACTGTGGATTCACATTTTCTCCTAAAAACAAGAGCAGAACTGAAATGTTGTCAAATGACGAGTTTTAAGCGAATCACAAGAAATTAGCGCAAACTGATTAGGTCGTTATGCACTGCATTAATAGAGGCAACTTCAGCATTGGTCGCACTTCTTCATAAAATCTGCGTGAAATACCCGATCACATTTAAAGACCAACTGAATCAATCAGTGCGTATGCGCCTATTAAGTGGAATACAAAAAGAGAGCTGCATATACTATTGGGAAATAATTTTAAATAGTTTGTTTAGTAAAATGTATGTGTCATTCTCATTTTGTGTTTGTTTCATCAATCAACAAATCTAGTCACGTGACAGTTGTAATCTAAGAGATCTGAATATCCACATGAACATTAAATATATTGTTAACAAGTTGTTTCAAGTTTGTGTTGCAAGGAATTATGGGTCAACTACTATTTCTGTTAGCGGTTGAATATAGCGCCACGCAAGCAGGCTATGCTTAAATTCTTGGCGAAAGAGTAATTCAAGATTTAAGCGCCAATATGCATAAAATTATCGTTTTAATACTCAAATTGACTACGATATGTCTTTATTTATTTTTCCATGATGGCTCTAAATGACTACATAGACGTTGGTTCAACCTATCCCTCGATATTATCAAGGTTGAAAGCCGTATCAGTGTTTACATGGTATTAGGGTCAAGTGCATACTATACTTAATTACTGGTGACGGAAGTTGTGGCTGGGATCCAGACTGGGTATAGTGAGGTAGCTTATCCAAAAAAAAGGATTTCCCTCTATTCCTCTGTGATACCTCGAGTACATTGGGTTTTAACACCTACCTTTCAAATTTCTACGCTAATATTAGAAATATGTACGGGTAGTAAAACGTGATGTACGGAATAATTTAAAAAACTTACGGCTTGTTTCACACGTTCTCAAAGCTTTAAAGCTAAATTTAAAAATTAATGTTTTATTTTGTATTAGTGGCTCAACTCTCTTTGCTCTTACAGAAAAAAGAATGGTTATTTTTCTCCAGTAGACAAGAATGAAAGAGGAGTAGAAATGGGTGGGGGAGAGAGAGAGATAGTGAGTGAGAGGTCTTGTCTACCCTCTGACCTTCCAACAAAGCCTTGCCTCAAGCCCTAAAGGGTCGATAATTAGAAGAGGATCCTCTGGCAGCTTCCGGCGTCACACTCCGTCACTTTGTCAGAGCGTCGTCTCCTGTTTTCTCCAGGGGCGTTTCTTCAAAGACAGGCCAAAGAACCGTTGGTATTGGCTTGGGGCTAAAAATAAATTTAAAAAAAAAACTTTCCCACCTTCTACCAAGTGCATTTACCACCACAAGGGAGCGAATCAAATAGTTTTAGCTAAGTGATTCAGATACCGACAGTTACAAATATCAACATGAAAAAACTTGCTTGGTCTATAACATGAACTAAATGCCAGGCTAGTCTTGTCTAGTTTCCTGGTATGTCCTAACTAGTTATCCCAGCAAAGGTGGGTAAATTAGTTTTGAAATTATTCCTTCCTCATCTTGGCCCCATTAGCGTAATTAAACGCGGATAGCCCGGATGGTTAGTATGACGCAGTAGATAGAATAAGAAGGAAGAGAGTTTTAAAGTAAAATTGAGCGAGTTTTGATGCACTCTAGGATTATTTTAGCATAAATACACGGGTCGTTTGGACCAGGTTGTTGATAGGTCATTTGGCTTAGTTGACAAAACACCTGTTAATCATACCTTGCGTGTTGTTTACTTTTAACTCAGCTTTCAATTGCTTTATAGTTAGGTTAAATTAGGTTGGAAAAACTGAAAGAGAATCGGCTGATAATTGAGTTAAGCTGTTTTATATTATGTTCAATTAGGTATGCATAAACGAAAGGTATAATTATCTTTCTCTTTGGCCATACGTCCTATCTCGATTGGACTAAAATACCCTCTCTCCCCCAAATGTACTTACTAAGATTGCCCCAAACGTCCTATCTAGATTGGTCTAAGCTGTTTGTTCTTCGGGAGGAATGTGCCAAAGGTCCTACAGCCAAGAGAACGGTTTTACAAGTCCATCCGTTCCTTTTGTCAGTGAACTAGCGCCACCAATGCCTGGCCACCTTTCCTTTTATGACATCATGAAGAAAGCAGATACTCCTAAGGATATGTCCGATCCAGTTTGCACTGTACCGATGTAATATAGAATTTAAGAAATGACCAACGAACATTTTTAATTTCTAACGTTAATTATTGATTAAACTCTATAATTTTGCGTTTTCTTAAAATTAAGGCTCACTTAGGTTAGTTACTTTCATTATTATAGTTTGTTAAATCCTGGCTCACGCCAGGTTGGACGAAAGTAAACAAGTATGTCAATTTAATAATTTTGTCTTTGATGATTGCTTCATATTATTAACGTCCACATATGCACATATCTTGAATGACAGGCGTTAAATTTGAATACATGATTATTTTAAGAAGTTTTGTATTAATCGGTAATAATGTAATAATTTTAATAATGGATATAGGCATTAAAGAAGCGTGTATTAAATTTAAATGTTTTTTAATTCCAGTGATTTCTAAAAAATATTAGTTCCCCAATAATTTAAATTGAAGAAGTTGCAGTCCGGGTAGTTCAAGGACTGGACTCCAACTGACGAGTGACTAGTGAGTTCTGTCAGTTCTGCCCTTACATTGCACCATCCTTCGTATATATCCATTGCTCATGGAAGCTTCGAGAAGGTTTAGTTTAGAAAAACAAAATACAAGACAAAAACATCTCGGTTTTACTAGGAGCTTCGAGAGCTGGAAACTGACTCAAATTACCTTTTAAAATCTCTATTCGAACTTTCCAGAAGAGGAAGTTATTATTTAAAAATCTTATATTGTCAACTGACTTGACTAATGTCACGTGCGTGACGTAACTGATCAGTGGCTTTTGCCTTCTTAGAAGAAGTGCTTTAAGCGCCATTTAATATATTATAATTTAAAGAAAAAAAATACGTTTATAAAATTAGGACGATATTATTGTCAATGCTCTCACATATTATTTAGGGGCAAATCAATAACATTACAAAATGCAAAGCGACAATAAAGATCACAATATTACCTCTACATTTCAATTAGAAGTTTGACAGAAGTGTTACTAAAGTGTTCTTTGAAAAATCACATTAAGTAGAGACAGTATAACTTATCTACTAATCTATTACACTCCGTATTTCAGAATATATCTGAAAATCTTTTAGAAATTTTAAAATAACTCTGCTTATTTTTCATCTTCCCTGTCACTCTCAATTTCCCGACTTTTCCGGGTCTTCTTTGTTTTCGAGGTACGTAACAAACATGATTAAGCTATATTGTTTTGACATATCTCTGTTATGCCTGAGGTAATAGAAGGTGTAATACATAACAAACCTCTTAGATATGAAAATGTATTGTTGAGAGAGACTTTAAAGTTGTTAGAAAATTAAATTTTGGTATACTAAAAATAATTATCTAGGTTATAGTAATTGACTTACCCAAACATTTGGCCTACTATGTTGTTAAGAAATTAAAAATGGCATTTCAAAAAGTGTGTTCCATCAAGAAGTCAAAAAAGGTTAGTTTAATTTGATAATTTGGTAAATATGTTATTGCAAAACCTACTATGACAAATATGTAAATAAATTTAAGACTTATATTTGATGAAAATGTGACCAAGAAAACTTCCCCTTTGTTTAAATGAATACATTAATTAAATATTTACTTTAATATGTTTGAAATTGCTATAAGTGAAGTTATTTAAATAAGATTAATTTTAAATAGTTAAATAAAGTTAATTTTAAATTAAATCAATTGTTTAAAGAAACTTATCTAAATGAAAACTTATATTTTTTAAATGATCTCAAATAAAATCAATTTTCTAACAGTCAAAACTTAAGTTTTCTTGTTTCGTTTGCTATTGAAATATGAATACTTGATATTTTTTAGCAAAAGATTTACTAAATGCTCTGTAAAATGAATTTAATAAATTATGCTAAGATCAATTATTATTATCTTAAGAGTAAATTTATTTCAATGGATAGAATTTAATTTCAATGTATTATTAAATTAATTGCTGAGAAAGATGTTACTTATTAAACCCAAGCTAAGATTAATTTTAAGTTATACAAAGAGTTCAATGCATTAACGTTTTGAATGATCGGAGTGTTAATTTGATTTATATTTTTAATATAAGGCTATGAATAAAGAATTAATATACATACCTATAGTAATGTTAAGATATATGAGGTTTCTTTAAATAATAAGCTATACATTTTTATACAATTAAAACTCTTCAATTTTTGCCAACAAGGCATTAATTATTATGGTAGTGATCCTTTATAGTCCACCTAAAAAAATCTTCACTCATATTTCCTAAACGAGATTAGAAAACAGGCCTTCTTCGGATATCAATATAAATAATAATTGTGTTAAAATGTAGATTTTTACATAACTATTATTTATATATATATATAAAGTGCCAGCTGTGGATCAAATTACTCTTCGTATGAAAAGTGTTCAGTAGCTTTGTCCAACTATAAAAATCCAGATTTTAACATAATTACTATTTATATTGATGATAGATTGAGAGGGATAAGCTGTTCACTAAGATTTCTGAAGAAGGCGTGTTTTTAATCTCGTTTGGGAAATTTGAGTGAAGATATTTTAGGTGAACTATGAAGGATCTCTACCATAATCATTAATGTCTTGTTGACAAAAATTGAAGCGTTTTAATTGAATACAAAATTATAGATATTATTCAAGGAAACCCCATATATCTTAACATTATTATAGGTATACATCTTAATTCTTTATTCATAGCCTTATTAAAAAAAATATAAATTAGATTAAAACTTCGATCATTCAAAACTTTAATGCAGTGAACTCTTTGCATAACTTAAAATTAATCCTATCCCGCAATTAATTTAATAATTACATTGAAATTGTTTTTTTTATTATTTAGCACCGCGTCTTACTACCCGTTCAGGCTATACGCTTAAGTACTAATTACGCTAATGGATTAGTAATTGGAAGGTTGAATTTATAGGAAGTGAACCCGCATTTGCGTGGAGGAAGAGTGGAAAACCATTTACGAAAAATCACCCCCAGTTCACCCAACCGAGATTCGAACCTATATCTCCCCGTCCTCGGCAGTCGAGATCAACACGACTAGCGCGTTAGCTAACTACGCCACTGAGGCAGGTGAAATTATTGTTAATATATATATTATATATAAATATACATTAATATTATTAATATATACATATATATTAACAGTAACTTTATGGGTTTTATTTTAAGATATTTAGCATGCACCTTTATAACGACAGATTATATCAGCACACAATAATTTCTAGGAGCCTACGGGCCTACCAATTTTGTCGGAAAGGTTTTTTCACATACCTTCCAGTGGTCTCTTAAATGCCAAAATGGACTTGGGATCAATCAATAGCTCTAATTCGTCTCCTAAGGAAGTTGTGCTACGGATATGTTCGCTTAGGAAAACCCGTTTAGCCCAGTTGGGTTTGAACCCACAAACATAGTGTCCTGAGGCTAGCACATTACCTCAAGACCACTGAGGTGCACAATAATACTGTTATAATGCATTTATAAAAGTTCAATATTACCAGAATTCTACTATCTATTTTCGTTAATGTTTTTAAAATTCACCCAGAATGCCAGAGTTTGACCCTCGACCAGACTAAATTGAGGCCTGTTTTAATCCTTTCTTCAGGCTAAAGCAGTTTAATTTATTTAGAATATAACATGCTCTTATTCTTTATTGAGCTAGTGGCCTAGAACACTGAGAATATCAGTAATTTAAATAAATATGTTCATAGCGTTGTATCTAAAATATTCATGCCATTTGCCAGTAAAATGAGAGCTATTTGAGAGAGGTATATGAAGGAAGACTACAGCACGTGACTCATTAGTTTGTTATTTTAAACTTGGAAGAAGGAATAGGCTGTCTAACATTTTTAGGGTTGTAGGAAGTGAGGCTCCATTAATCCCTGAAGACGTCGCTCAATGTCACTTGGTTTTTATCTGTGTCTTCTCGATAATAGACGTATCATAGTTTCGACTAAGGAGAAATAAGCTTATATCTGACGAAGTTATGATATAACTGTATATGAGCTCGTTTATTTGAGATAAATTAAACATATTTCAATGCCAAAACTGGTGGTGGCTATGTGGAGGTGAAGGGGTGATACTTGTAAAATTCTAGAAGGTATGTTGCTTGTAAAATTCTGTCCCATCCAACGTGTATCCGTGGTTAGCTACCAAATGATAGCATAGTGGGAAAATTTTACAAATTAATGGGACGGGAACACATTTTGTAAGTATTACTAATCAAGGATGCACTTGGCGATGAAGGGGACCTAGCAAACCTTATTTATGGGTACATCACTTATCTTACTACCCCATTCCCTTCCCCCAAAAAATTGAAAAACGTTTTTATCTAATGTGGTGACTGACTTGGCAGGAATTGAATTAAAAACTAGTGATAAGATTGCGGTAAATGGTCATTTCAAATGCTCAGCTTGACGGTGCTCAAATTCTCTCTCATTTATAGCCGAAATTTCTTGTCTAAAAGTTAGAATATGGGTTTCAAATGTAAATCTGAAAAAAAGTATTACCTTTTCCTGTACTCCTGCTTTTCGACTCTTTTTCTTTCTCTCTTCCGAGAGAATTAAATAAACTTGTAGTTTTTCGTTTACACTCTTCTTGAGTGGTTTCCATTTCTTCAGCCAGTTGCTACAAGGCATGGTGTTTTTATATTTGTCTTAGTGTTGTCCTTAGGATTCCATAAAATAGGTTTTTTTCGATATTTTCTAATAAAGATTAATGTTTTCATTTGTTCCAATTCATTGTAAGCAAACACTTGTCGCAAAATTGTTAGTAGCACACAATGTGTCTTCACTCCAGTAGGCACTAATGACGAATGGATAACTGTGATCAGCACGTGACACGAAATACCTGTACTGACTTATAAGGTAACAATCAAAGGAAATCGTGATAAAAAAAAACTTCGCTTTGTTTGATCAGGAGTGCTCTCATAGAACGGTTCGGTTCGTCGCTTTTTACACTAAACTGACTAGTTAATTATCGTGTTGCATTAAAAGTTTATCTTCGTTTCTGTTACAAGTCAATCGCCACCTAATGTTATTACAGAAGTTTGCACCTATCTACCAATTTTTAGCTGTATAAGGTGTCAGGAAATCCTAAATTAATTCATAAATTAATTCTGAATACCGTGTTTTTATAAATATAAGGGCTGATTTCTCACCAAACCTTCTTTAGATTTTTCACCCAACTAACTGCATCTACATAAGAGTACATAGGACATTTGGGTCAATATTGATTTAAATAGGTTTATGCGGCCAAAGGTTATGGTGAGACATCTACCACAGACAGACAAATGAAAAACAGTCGAGTTAAAACTGATAACTCGTTTCACTTGTTCAATAAATCTAACCATATATTGTTGTTTTTGGTTTTTACATTCTGACAATATTTTATAGATCACCTATACAAGACACCTACTATACAACGCGGCAAACAAAAATTTTGAACTGTCTAAATTTTTTCTGGATTGGTTTCAAAATTAGCGCATGTACTTTTCCTCTGAATTATATCTTCCTCATCCTTGCCTCACTAGAGTAAATATGGGGATAGGTCAAAGAGTCAAGCAAAATAAGACAAAAAGGGCCTAATTCTTGCGTGGTGTGAACAAAAATATAGATCTTCCTTGTAATTACCAGTGAAATAAAAGGGAAAATACGTTAATGAGACAACAAGGATTAAAATATCTCGTTCTTTCATTTTCCCTTAATATTTCAGTGTAATTAATTAAGCTGATTATAAAAAAAAGAGGCCAAAATCCTTCTTCGATTACAAGATCTAACATTTAAGACAAAGAGTCCTCATGTAGTAAATTCACAGTGAGTTCATTTTTCATATTTATAACTCGAACTACTGAGATTTTTTTTTTATCCTCTATTCAAATAAAATATTATGCAGTTGGCTTACTCTGAAAGGCAGCATGCTTAACTGGTTTGGTTTCACTATTGAGTTGCTTTTAAAATAGGACCAGTGTAGTGTAATAAGTTATAGTAATACTGATCCTATCCAGAATAACTGAAGTATACCTTAGTCAACAATCAATATTAGGAGTGGTGCTTGAATGAATTACAACACTAGATCTAGTTTCTTTCTGATTAATTTAATAAGAATGAAATTATTACCATTCCATACGTTTAAATGTCAACACAAACGGTTACATACTTAAAACACTTTACTAAATGTAGATTCACACGTTCGCTGAAAGTCCAAGAATAGAACAGGGCCACAGGTACGTGACGAGGATAGTTTGCGTTATAATTATTCATCTAGGGTCAACAACCATTCCTGCGAACTTGCGATTATCTAGGCTCCTCAAACAGATTCGTTTTCCTTTGTTTGGTTAACATGTGTGTCAATCTTTAAGCACATTTTAAACAGTTATCCACGTAAGTAGTACTTACACACAAAATGAGTAACTTACCCTAGTTTAATTCTAAAACAAGCACAACATCCAGACATCAAAATAGTAGTTATCTCTTAACTAAAGGGAATTTTTGAAACTTAATGGGAAATGAACTCTAGCAGCTAGCTCAGTAGATACCAGCTTGAACTTAAGTGTTTATTCTAATCAAAAGAATCCTCAAATTTCTAACCATTAATTTACTCTCTATTTGAACAAACTTGAATGCTTAGACCATTGCTATTTTCATCAATGAAATTGAAAGTAAAGAGAATTTACAATTTGTATAGTTGGGAGAGAAACCTTAAGTTTAAAGTAGAAAAACTATTAATCATATTAAAAAATCGATCTTCTTAAAATGGGTTTGGTTATATGAATAAGTCTATTGATTGATAAAGACAAATTTAAAGGTACAGGGGGAAAACGAGAAAAGTCATTAAACCTACATTTTTCCCAAAACAACAACATTTATATATCCAACCCCATATAAACCCTATCAAATTCTTTTTTATTGATTAAATATGATATAAACCTCTCTATCTATATAATATTAGAAAGTTCTATGTATTTCAATAGTTATATGAAAAATATCATCAGACAGCTGTAAATTCTATTTGATCTTCTTTTACGTATTCATACTTCAAGTCATGTGATCTATAATATGTTATTAAAATATATAAACGTAACACCTCAAACATAGTAAAATATTACCAATTCTGGGTTTTCTTAACTGTTCTTCCATGAAGATTTAATATAGATTTCCTAGTTGATGATATGATACGTTTATCATGCTAATGAAGCAGATCCATCATTCTCAATTTTCTGGATAGTAGGATCCATTATACGTCTATCGAATGTTGCGCCTTTCATGTTACGGCGGAGTTGTTAGGTGAAGCGCATGCCATAAGTCAACTATATAGTCAGAGCATCCAAATATGCTATCCGGTTAGTAAACTGGCGCATACTTCAAGTAACCTTTGCAAGATTTCCTAACAAGAGGGGGGGGGGGGGGAGTTCTTCTTTATTTTTCATACAAAAGAAGAATCATTAAGAAAGGATGTTGATTTGGTCTATCAAAGCGTTGAATTTATTTTGAAGAAGTAGTTTGTTTGGTCTCCTTAAAATTATTACAATGCCAGGTATCTCCAATATTAAAAATACATAAATGTTAAGCTATATATAACTAGCTGAATTACCCGGCATTATCCCAGGGTTTTTTTTTGATTCACACACATAAAAACATCTATCTTCGTTATATTTTTTCTGGTAGTTTTAAATCAATTAAAAAATTAAACACAAATTTTAAAATTCCTGCTTTAATGTGCTCATAATTTATTTGTGCCCAGTTGCTACTAACTTTTAAATTTCAGAACTCTGCTTGAGATGAATATCACGCAACACTTATGACAGTCCAAACCGATAAACAAACTCTTTATTTTATTAGTAAAGAATAACAGATTGATTAAAATTTACTTCAAGAAGAAAAACATTGAAAAAAAGAGCAGGAATATCGTCACCAGAGTTTGAAAGCCGGTGAGTGGAAAACCGCTAAGCTAAAACCCCACTCATCATAGCAACTACGTGTACCTTTAATAATACCCCTGTTTTGTTTTATTTATTTAAATTTAATGTAATCTATAAAGTACAGATGGTTATTATAGAATGTATAGCTATTGTACAAATATTAGGAGTATATGTGTCAAAAACTAATTAATTGAAGTACTCATAGTAACATCACTAGTGGAATAAGGGTCCCAAGCTAAATTTTAACCGGTTATATCTTTAAAGGATTAAGTATAAATTATATTAAAATATATAATATACAATAATTTATCATGTTAATGGTATTTATTTATTTAATGCGAAAAGCGTATTTTATTTGTTTAGCTATGATTAACTTATACATACACCCGTATACTAGAGCTAATAAACTGTTTTTAATATACTTAAATTATGGGGGTGCTTACCGAAAGTAAATACTTTAGTATTTCTTGAGTGGCATAGCAATTATTTTGATTGCTGAAAAGAATATGATACATTTAGTTTTACAACGCAAACTAGAAACATCTGATTATTGTCAAATCTTATTTTTATTTAAAAAAAATATATTTTAAATTATTGTCATAATGAGTGAAAACAATATTTATATGATGCTTAGAATGTATTTACTAAAGCAAACAAATTGGTCAAATAATTTTTTTATTGTAAAACCAATTTAAAATTTAATTTTAAACCCACCATAACATGTTTGCCAATTTAATTCTCATGCCAATAAAGAGCTCAGATAAAGCCTTGTTAATACCAAATATTTAATTGGATTCACGTTAGAGAATTCTTTACGGAACAGTAATGAAACTGCGAAAATTTCTGTGGGTGATCCTGAAGTGGGGTGGGAAAGTTTAGGGGGATCCTATAGGGGTGTTGGGGGGAAGGACGGGTGGTGAATGGGAAGAGTAAGACCACAGCTCATTAACAAACACAATTTATAAGGATTTAATTAGTAAAGTTAATTTGGGGATGCTCAGACAGGTAATTACGATGGAGATACAGCTGTAACCTGAACTTAACCCCTTTCTCTTGCCTCCTCCCTTTTCCACTCTTCTTTGCACATGTATCGACTGTTATGTTGTTATGGGTATTGTATGACAATGACAATGACAACACACTCACAAAAAAATTAAAAAGTTGGTAAGTTCATTACTATTCGTACACTTTAGAATAATAACCCACTGAGAGCCGGTAGCTTAAAATGAAAACCCTATTTGTTAACTAATTTCTTTTTAAATATATCCGCATTCGCTTGCATAGAGGATGTAAAATCACATCATAGGAAATATTATACCTGCACGGCCAGCACGAATCTCTATGAAATGTCATCAGTAATACGTCATATAGTTGAAATGCAAGCATCGATCCTTTTAATGGCGTCATACGATTTATAATGCCGCCATTTTCCCGTCATTCATGTCATAGCTTAGAGCCCTACTCAGAGGGCTGTCTTAATCATTGTCATAGCAAATACATTTTATAAATAATTACATTTAGTGAGTGATGTGGTTGTTCAAACTAGAGAATTCATTTATTTTACGTTTATGCAATTGGTAAGTAACAATAGTAGTGATATACCCGCCTCGGTGGCGTAGTTGGCTAACGCGCTTGTCGTGTTGAGCTCGACTGCTGAGGACGGGGAGATCGAGGTTCGAATCTCGATCGGGTGAACTGGGGGTGGTTTTTCCTAAATGGTTTTCCACTCTCCCTCCACGCAAATGCGGGTTCACTTCCTCTAATTCAACCTTCCCAATTCCTAAATCCTTTAACGTAATTAGTAATTAAAGCGTATAACCGAACGGGTATTAAGACGTGGTGCTAAATATAATAGTAGTGATGTATCAATATAATTACCTTATGTATTTTTTTTTAAGTTAACTAACTGAGGTGTAAATGTTGGCCCGCTTTAACTGTGTAATAATTTATGCTTTTATAAATAATTTATTCTAGTGGGTGTTATATTTGCTTGAACGCTTGATTATTTTGATTTATGTTTGTGCAAATGAAAATGTATAGCATTAGTTTTGTACTAATATAATAATTACTTAAATTATTATATATATTTTTTACCATTTTACTTGATGAAGTGTAATCATAACCTAAAAACAATGTTGTTTATTTTTAAGGTTATGCCAACCGTTTAAAATATTTAGCTAGGGACATGATTTCATAACATGAACATTTTGAAAGTCTAGTGATGTTACCTAATGAGTTTTTGTTATAGCTATTACAGAGAATTGTGTTTGTGAGGCTAGGAAAGACAGAGTAATATATTTGGCTGGGTTATGTTTTCATAACTCTAACGTTGTATAAATGTAATAATGTTGCAGGTTCTTACAGATATACTCTTACTGGCATTTACGAGAAATTGTGAAAGATTTCTTTTGGCAGTTTGAAAAACATCTGTAAAGAGTTAAAACTCTTTTTTAGCCTACATAGCAATAGTCAGAAGGGTGGATCAAAACAATGGAATCATGAAAGAAAACAGTAAGTTGAACCATCTTTAAAAAAATCCTAGATCACATTTTAATCTGTATCTCGAGTTTAACTAGATATAAACAATATTAGTTTAGTTATGTACGAGTTTAACTGGCTTACACAATATTAGATAATTATGTTTGAGTTTAACTAAGCTTTCAAAATGTTAGTTAATTATGTATGAGATTAGTTAAGCCCACACAATATTAGCTACTTAAGTATGAGTTTAACTAGGCCCTAGGCCTAATCAATATTAGCTAACTATATATTATTGCAGTTATTTTCAACTGACCCATATATACCGTCTTCCTAAGCGTATACAAGCCTATATGTGGAACAAACCTAAGAACTCTACCTTTTAGGTGAATTTTATTCCTCTAAAAACCTGAAAGTAACAAAATTTATCCTATCTTCACACTCACAAAAATGCGACGAGTCCAATGATACTAAACTGAAGATTATTAAAAAAAAAAGTCACAGTGAACCATTTAAAGCTAAACCTGCCGAAGTAACGCAGGAACAAATATTGTTGAGAAATTTGTAAAATTACACAACAAAATTACCTATATTATAGAACCTGATTGACCGAGCCGACACCTTAGCTCAGTCAGTAGCGTGTCTACTGAGCTAAGGGTCCCAGTTTCGAGTCCCGGCATGGTCGAAAAAGGTACCATTCGTGAGATGTGGATTTACCCTTTCATAGTGATAAATTAGTGGCCGTGGACTGTTTGGTGTGCCTGTCTTAGTTTAAAGTTATACTATAAGGCATGTGATGCTATAAAAGGCCTAGCGAGCTGGTAGTGGAAAATATATGGCTTGGATTAAAAACTGACCCAGGAACTAGATGTAAAAATAGAGGCTGACTGAAACTTTTAAACAATATTAAAAAATTGTATTCATCTTATAGCAGATGTTTATTAAAAGATATAATATTAAAAGGATCGTTTTTATTTAAAAAATTTAAAGGGTTAAATATATTTCCTTTTTGCCTTTAATCAAGATGAAATAGGTTGTTGCCATGTTATAGTTTTTTTTTTTCAGGTAACTGTGAATGTACTGAAGCATAACTTAATGAAACCCATCTGAAATGTTCCTGAAATCACCGCTGAAGATCGATACTCAACTTAAACACAATTTATCATTGTCGTACAAGAAATTGTGTGGAGTGCCTTCTTGAAGCCATGAAAAGTGAATAGATGTATTCGTTAGGAAAAATTCCTCACATTTTACTTATCCACAGCCGTTTGTGCGGTTTGAACAACATTTTGCGGAACATTATGGAGTAACAATAAATTCAAAACTATTTAATATCACAAAAACAAAAAAATAATCAGAATTTTATCCTCATTCTTTTACAGTCCAAACAGTTTTAAATACATATATTTAAAGTAGATAAAGACAAATTAAACAATATAACCTATCTTCAATAACTACAAAACTTTGACAAAAACTTTAATATTTAATATTTATATAAATTTTAATTATAGGCATGCTAGTATATTCTTATTAAGGTGTATTATACATTTACGCACAAAAAGTTTTACAGGTGAAATTTCCTGTCAGATATTTGTGTATAATTTCTAAGCTAATATATCTTAGCCTATATTTGATCACTGTAATCTTATACAATAGATTTTTTGTAAGACGATTGGGCTAGTGCAAGTTGTGATTGGCCTCAATCGGCAGTAAGAAACAATTCTGTGAACAAATTAAACAAAACGTTATGCGGATTTTTGTGGAAATATAATATCCTAAGCAAAATTAAATTGGATATAAGTATGAAACAATGTTTAATATGATAGGATCATGGACTATTGACACTGCATTTGCACATGTACTTTCCTTAGAATAAAATACTTTAGGTAATTTTAGGTATAGTTTTCAATAGGCACAGTTGGAATTAAAATTTTTAATTAAGTGAAGCTATGATCAAACCCACATCAATATTTTAAACATAGAACTATTGAAATATCTGTAGGTAAAATCTATTCTGGATAGCATATAATATTAGAGATAAAATGAAAATAAATAGGATTGGAACCCATATATTGGTAATGTCATAAAACATACTGCCTCATAATAGGTTGGGTTGGGGCCGGTACATTTAGACCAGGGATGGCAAATATATGGCGCGCGGACACTATGTGGTGGCACACTGACATGAAAAAAGAGAATATTAATAAAACTTTTCCCAACGTGATGTAATTTCTTAGTGTTAATAATATTTTAACAGCCATGACACAATTAACTTTGTAAAGTTAACGGTTAGACATTATTTTTGCTCTTACTTAAGTGCATAGATTATGTGCGGTTGAAGACAAGCAATGAACCAAACACAAATATCTTGGCTGGCAAAATGTAACATATTTCAAACTAATGTGGGATGGATTATCTAAGTTTCTCGTTTCAATATATGATATATATCAATTAATTTTATTGTTTTTCACTAAAGGTGATACTTTAAATATTTTACTATAAGTTATTAGACTTAATTTTGTCCAATACACTCAATTGACCATTTAATACAATCAATTTTCCTTAATTAAAATCTATGCATTGTTAAAATATTTACAATTGGATTTGAGTTATCTTACAATACTTACTATTCATCAAGTATAATTTTTAAATACCCATTAAAAATATAAATAATAGGTGGCACATTAGACTGATTTAAAATTCAGCTAGCCCTCAGGTTGCACACTGGTTGGACAAGTTCCGTCATCCCTTATTTAGGGTATAATTAGGTATTTTCACATTTTGTCCATGCAATAAAACTCTTCACTGTATGCATTTATAAAAACAGTAAAACAGTACTACTCTTACCGTTTAAAAGTACTATTATGATTAAAAGAGAAATTATTTTAAATGTATAAGTAAGGTCACATAAATAATTTGAAATAAAAAAAAATTGTACCGTTCTTTCACTTTTTATATTCAATGTCATAATTAGTTAATAATGTTAACTAAGCAGGGCTGAAATAAAATTTGACGTACTGTAAAAAAACTAGATGTAAATTCTTGTAACTTTTATTTTTACTATTAAAAATTGATGTGATTTTTATGTTGATGTTACTATTCATTATGAGCTATTTTCATATTTTACTGTCATAAGCCATATGTATTTTTATCTCCAAAAATAATGATAAAAATATTTTAAAAATTGCTAGAAAAATATATATTTAAAATCAAGGGAACATTAATAAATCATTATCAATAAAGCCTTATAAGCACAGGCCCTGTTTTATGTATCCAAAATAATATGAAAAGAATGTGTTATAAAAAAATCGGTTTCAACCACTTTAGAAAACTATAATTGTTAGGGCGAAACACCAACTGACAAGATAGGCATAGTTATATAGTTGAGGGTAGTTTCCTTAAACCACTAAGTTTTCACTAATTTAATTAGATGCATTAAGAGAATGAACATATTTTGTGAGAATGAAATATTTTGTATTGTTAAACGGTTTTCCACTACTCTGGAGCTGTGATCCAAACACAAAACAGCTAGAGCAATTTCAGTGCCTATGCCTGATTCCCGATTGATCTTCAACTGCATAATCTACAACTAGTTTTCTGGTGAACTTACATAGGTTATATACAAATAAAAAGTCAAAACTTGTCTAGAAGTAGAATTGAAAAAAATAACTCGGTCAAGAACGATAAAGTCTTTCATGCTTCTTCCTAGTCCACAAGCTACTCTCATTCACTCTCACTCTTAATTGTGGTCAATTAATAGATAATTTATGGCTACTGAAATGAATACAAATTATTGTGAATGCATTAAGAAAGGTATGATTAGGTCTACTAATATTTATCTTGGTCCATGATCAGAGGATGAAGTAAAACAAATTGAATACACGATAAAACTATACTTTTAATAAAAAAACTGAATGTGATATAGACCTTTTGTTAAATAATTAGCTACGATTTTTTGTATGATACTGTATCAATTACGTATACAATTTTCATAACTATATAAGTAAAATATTTATGACTACACCTTATAAAATGTATTTAATTCATTATAATGGTTTTTATTATATAATTTAGGGTCACTACCTTAACAAATATAAATACATTTTAGCGTTAAAATAATTGTATTTAACTATACTCATTTATGATTTAAAATGAAAATATTAATATTAAGGATTATTTACGTTCATCAAGTTCATTGCGACTCACATGGCGATGCTTTGAAACTCGCGGCCAGATAATACGTATTTTGATTGGTGTTCATCTACTTCATGGTGCTACCAACCCTATCATAAACATAGCTGAACCAACTGTCACGGTTGCCAACTCACTCTATTCACACACTAGTGACCATCAAAGTTTATACGTCGTCATACACGCCATAGAAGTTATGACATATCGTTCCATAATCGCTGTTATCACGTCACGTCAGAAGATGGCCGTCATTCATACGCCCGTCATGGCGTATGACGCTCAAAATGAAAAGATCCGTGCTCGACCTGCTGCTGGTGTCTTTTGTTGGAATAGAGTTCTCTGCATCCCAGGATAAGTTCAAACATATATTTATGCATATGCATTTTTACAGCGTGCTTCCCCCTCCAACTTATCCCCTGTTTTTATCCAGTGTGTGTACACTCCTTTTATTTTGAGCACCGCATCTTACTACCCGTTCGGGCTATACACCTATGTACTAATTACGGTATTGAGTTAGGGATGAGGTATGTGTAATTTAGAGGAAGTGCACCTGCGTTTGCATGGAGAGATAATGGTAAACTATTTAGGGAAAACCAAACTCAGTGCATCCAACTGGGATTGAACCCCTATCTCCCCCTCCTCAGCAGTCTAGTCTAACATGATACTAGCGCGTTAGCTAACTACGCCAACAAGGCGGGTTTCTTTTATCCTGAAAGCTAGTAATCATACCGTGACTGACTACATTAATAACCTATTTTAAAAACAAATACCAAAAAGACATCAAAACCACTCTAAAAAACGCCCTTCTAATTTTTTCTCCAAAGGACAGATTCAAGTTCATCAAAATGAATCCTAAAGCACCTAACTTCACTTCTCTTCCTAAAATTCACAAACCCAATATCCCTATACGACCCTTAGTCAACTATCAAAATGCGCCTGCTTATAAAACAACCAAATTTCTTGCAAAAACACTCCAACATAACCTACAACTGCCATATACTTATAACGTTAAAAGCTCCTATGACCTAATCAGTAAATTAAAAAATATAAACTTGAATAACCAATCTAAGTTCTTATCTCTGGACATCTCCAATTTGTATACCAATGTTCCCGTAAATGAAACCATTCATATCACCAAAAACATTCTCGCAACTAACAACGTTTCTTCTGAATACATCAAACAGATCATCTCCGTTTTAAAAACCATTTCTAATCAAAACTATTTTCAATTCAACAATAAATACTTCTCTCAAAATGATGGTCTAGTTATGGATTCACCTATTTCATGACTTATGTCCGAAATCTTTCTACAGCAATATGATCCAAAAATCTTAAATTAACTCAAAACCTTTTTCAACGTAGTATTTTACTGCCGATACGTCGACGATATTTTGGTAATTTATGAACTTCCTTCAAGCTCCTCCCTACCAGATTTAACTTCCAGTATGAATAACATCCATCCCAACCTTAAATTTACTATAGAACATGAAATCAACAACAGCATCAACTACCTAGATCTATCAATAACAAAGAACAAACTTAATCACTTTGAATACAAAATCTATAGAAAACCCACACATACTGATGTTATCATTCCAAAAGATTCTAATCACCCATCTATTCACAAAAAAGCAGCTTTCAATGGTTTAATATATCGACTACTTCATATACCCCTAAACAAGAAAAATTTCAAAATGGAACTCAACATTATCAAACAATTAGCAGCATCCAATGGTTATTCCCATTCTTTCGTATACCGGATCCTTCAGAAACAAAAATTACAATTAAACAAAACAACTACTTTAAAGAACCTTCAGACCATCCCTGACAGCCAAAACAAATGGATTAAATTTAATTACACTGGCAAAGAAATTAACAACATTACTAATATTTTCAAAAAACATAAACTTAATATTGCCTTCAACACTAATAACAACATCAAAAAATATATATGAATAATTCCAATCTCAATAAAATCAACCAATATCAGCACAGTGGTATTTACCAACTCACTTGTGAATGTGACAGCGTATACATAGGCCAATCAGGACGCCAAATTTCGACTAGGTTTTTTGAACACATAAGTGATTTTAAACATGATAGAAATAAATCAAAATTTTCAGAACATCTCAAAATATCCGGCCATCAACCAACCCCCATGTAAAAATGTATGAAGCTTTTACACAAATCTCACAAAGGTACAACCATGAATACCGCAGAAAATATATTTATTCAGACCGCTATACTTAATAACAGAAATGTTCTCAACGAACAAACCCACTTTGAAAATCAAACACTTATCAACACTCTAAGGAACCTACCTCAACACACTAAAATGAAATAACATCCCATATGTTCCGGCCCATCCTTCCATAGTAGTAAATGACCTGTTCGGGCCAGTGTCGAGAAGATTAATACCCTTTCTCCATTTCCCTTACTTGTCATTCTCCTTCTCTATTTTATATTTTCCATTCTTATATCTCATTTGTGTTTCAAATATTATCTATCTGTTCTTACGCTACAACATCACTTATCTACCATAAGCATGCAATTTTCATTATCTTTGACTTTTTACGAAATTCTTCTAGAACATATCAGGAACCCAGTTTCATATATACATGATTTTATTACACTCTTAAATCAGTTTCTGTTCTTCATGACAGACGGACGCATATTAACAAGGCGTAAACTGGTAAATATGCTATTTCTTTCTTTGGTTTATTTCCTTCATATTCTGTTCCTAATTAACTTTTGCATAGTAAAAATTTTCGTTCTAATATTTCACACTGGATTGTGCCATAATTTGTTTTGATTTTTATTCTATAGCCTGATGATGGCGTCATATGTCACGCCGAAACATGTCACAACTTTGAGCTAATACATACCAGCTTGGAAAGAAAAAAGGAACAAGGGCATTCAAATCAGATAAGCCTGAATTCAGTATTCAAATATACACTTCAATTTTATATTTTATTCTCCAATCTTTAACATCCAATAAATTAGCAACCAAAATATTATCAATTTACATTTTCTTACTCATCTATTGACTTAAACTATTATGTTTTAATTTATTTATTTTAATATGTTATATGTTATATGTATTTTATGTAAGATAGTCTTACCTTTATAATGTCATAACAATTTTTTTTTATTTTATCTTTAATCTAGTCAAGTATATCTAAGTTTCCAAACTCACTTTTGTTATACTATAATTGTTACACATCAAGGTTTTAATTAACTAACTTTCCACTCATTTCAAGTATAATTTGTTAATCAAAGGAACCTTGCAAACTTTGTAACTAGTCTAAAACTTCAGTTACACATTGGTTGTATATTTATATTTTTATATTGAATTCGACTCTTATATTGATAATTCGTTTCCTTACTACATTACACCATGTTTTTCATGAATAAGAAGTATGTTGAAAGGGGTGCAGAATACCAATACTGAAAAATTATGTTTCTAGGCGGGTTAAATAAATGAAATCTAAACTGATGACTTTGCTACAGTAGGGAATTAAAACAAAAAATTATCTATAATATGTATTTTCTCATCAGTATTCTTTAAAATTATATTTATCTTTAGCTAATAATAGAATTAATATAAATAACTTTACGCACTCAAGTGGTCATGAGGTGGTATAAAAGTCAGATCCACATAAGACTGGCCTGTCAGTGACAGGAAGGTTAAGGTTCGAATCTTAAGTGAGAGGAATAATTTTAAGTTGTTTATGATAGGATAAACACAAAGACAAATATTAAATTTTCTTGAGGTACGCATCCGAGATCGAACAAAAGACTTCCACATTGTGTTTAACCTTTTTAACTACTCAACCTCGGTTAAAAGGTATTTCTCATAAAGAGGACAGAACACCAATATTGACGTATCCCTTAGATTTTTAAAATGAAACCAAAATATCCCCACGATATATACTGTGTTGTGTCAGTAAAACGTCTCGCAATAACTTCCATTCCCTTCCCAGTTTCTGCCATTACTCTCAGAATCTCATATTGCAGTAAAGAAATGGAGACACACACACACACACAAACTTGATTTCCACGAGGAAGTTTATACGAAACGACAACATTGTTCTGCTAAATAAGTAGCACATTCAGAAACAATTGTCGCCATCCACCGTAAGTTGGCAGAGGTTTGATTGCCCTCAGTAGAACACTGCGGAAGATCGTTCTTTGGAACTGAGGAAATTCCGCCTTTACCATTCCCTTCCCCAACCCATCCGCACCTTCACCCATCTCATATTGAGTGCAAGTTTGGAGGGAGGTCTTCACCAGTACAGGGTGAAACTGAACTTCCTACAAACTGGTCGGGCCGTGCTAGTACCCCTCAACTGATCCGATAGAAGCCTGGATTGATCCTGATTGAATGCATTATTCTTTTATAAGAATCTTCTATTCTGTCTCTTATCCAGGGAATCCACCTCGGTGGCGTGGTTAGTTAATGCGCTAGTTTTGTGTTGAGTTAGACTCCTGAGGGCATGAAGCTTGAGGTTTGAATCCGCTCGTTGAACTGAGGGTCATTTTCCTAAAAAAAAAGCTCCACTCTCCCTCCATGAAAATGCGGTTTCACTTCCTCTATATTCAACCTTCCCAACTTCTAGCCCAATAGCGTAATTAGTATTTAAGCATATAACCCGAACGAGTAGTGAGACGTGGTGCTAAATTTAAAAAAAATGTATCCAGGGTACTTTTGATTTAAATTTCTACAATTAAATTATATTCATAAAGATATGCCTTTTGTTAGATAAAAAAGATTTTCACAGTTCTACGGAATTGATTTAGATTTTATTTTTTAAATGTAATATTTTAGGACTAGGATAGTATAATGATCTATATTCTAGAAACCTCGAGCTTATTCTTATAACATCTAAGAGATAAGTTAAAAGTTTTCAATGAAAAAATTACACATGATGCTCAATAGGGCTTTGGTTCTTATTTTATTGAATTTTTTAGGTACCTTAGAGTACAAATTAAATGTATAAAAGTAGGCCTACAAAATGAAGCCATCACCTTACTTAAGTTGGTAGCGTCAGATTACTGAGCTGAGTGTTCTGGGCCCAAATTTTCCGGTATATCTGAAAAGTAAATCGTAGTTGAAACATTACTTTATTATTACATTTGATTTAATGATGACTGGGGGACTAAGTATTGTGTCCTTTTTAGAAGTAAGCAAGTTTATAGCTATCATTACTTTTAAAGATGTATAGTTTATCTGTATCTAGGCCTATTAAATTTAATTAAAAATCAGAAAATACCCGGTGACATAGGCACACATGCCTTGTGCACTCTTGTAGGGCAAAACATGTTTTTAAAGTTGTATTTTAATCATATACATTACTGTTTCTATCCTGTGACCTAAGGTAGTTTTTTGTTCAAGTCATATATTTTCCACAACCGGCTCGCCAGGCCTGTCGTAGCTTCACAAGCCTTATAATCTATAAGACTAGGACAGGTGCAACATCCAGTGAAATTGTAAACGCATATTTCCATCAATGATAAATGTTTCGATCGTTCCATGAATCGAACACGAGACCCTTAGCTTATTATACCGAAACGCTACCGACGGAGCTAAGTTGTTGGACTGTATTTTAATCATGAATCATCTAAATACTCGCCACACACAGTAAACACGTTGGCAAAGGCATTAGTCTCAACATTGTCTGGTTTGTTGGTGACACGGGAGGTCTGTGTTTCGAATTCCGCCCAGGTTTACTGAAGTACTATTTTTCCTAAATGAAGGCTACATAGAAAAATAGAGGTATAGTCATACTAAATACATCTTCCAGGACAACCACTTTTATATCTAAAATCCCATGAGGACCCAGAAACTTACCTTATTTTTTAACTAATTTAAATATGACAGAAACATATTTTAATCACGATCTAAAATGCATTAGAAAGGTTTCATGATTGTCTTAGCAGATGGAATCACTGATTTAATTTGAATAAAAATATGACTTCCCTCTTTTTTTGACTGTACCCTTCAAATTATTCCCCCCTTTGCGTCAACAAAACTGTGAGTATACCCCCTATAGATTCTACCTCCCTAATTCCTACGTCATTAATATAAATATTACAATAGCCCGGACGGGTAGTAAGATGTGGATCACACAAAAATGTTTCTAAGTTCCCTTAGTAAAAATAGTGTAAGCAACTTTTTCTAGATCCCGGTATATGCTAGCGTGCCGAACACATATTATTCCAAAGGGTATAGGCCAAAATGCAAATGAAATACACGGTCGAAGTTTATGATAAGTCCATTCAGAGTCCCTTCAGGGTCCTAGAAGTTGCGGGAGTATGAAAAAGGGAAGGGGGAGAGAGAGGATTGGATACTTAGAGAAATCTCAATAGCACAAGTTCGGGGCACACTACGTGCCCGTTGAGGACAAGGTTGAATGGCAGGGGAAGGGGGCTGTAAATGAGTGAGAGTGGGGTAGGATGAAGGGCTGTGCGACTCAATATATTTCAACGTGAGCCTAATAAGCGACGGTTGATCGCACCCAAGTAAATGAGATTAAGGAAGGACGCCCTGAAACGACAAGCGGTATATATTTAGCCAGATTTCTGAATTCATGTAGTCTTGTTATGTTTAAAAGAATATATACTTTTTTTTGAAGAAGTGAAATGACATAATTTCACACAGGTGTTCTGGGTAGCTTGAAGCCACCTGGCTCACAATAAATTAGACTGCCAATTTTTCAACTAATATTGACATTAATGTAGGTGAAATTTATCTTACCTGTCCTTTATATTTAAAACTAGCTTGCTAATTTTCTTTTGCCAAAAAGACCAAAAAAATTAGTAGGCGTTATAAGTGATCAATTTTAAGCTAGCTTTGGTAAATGATGTAAATATAATTTGAAATAACATAATATAATCTGTACATACTCTTAATGTAAGAAAATATTTTCAAATCTATTAACTAACAATTAAGTACGTGTTTTAGTAACAATATTTAACATATTTTTGTGAGAGATACTTCAAGCCCCAACTCCTGTATTTTATTTGTAATAGTCATCATAATATTGTAATGAGCTTTCGATTAGAGTATACTCTATTAAAAGATAAACTAGTGAATCTTTGAAGCAATGAATGCATAATTTCGTGCTAAAACGAATCACAAACTTTTTATTGGAAAAAGTAATGTAGAATAAATCCTTAATCGACTTTCTAGTAAGGGTTTACTCCTCAGAGGCAACAACTTTCAATATATTCTGAGCTTTCTTTGTGTAATTGTATGCAGAACGTACATTTTGACTCTTCAGACTAAAATGATATTAAAACAACCTCTTAGACAGATTTATATGTATTTCTCACTCCAACTTTATTTTGTGAGTTGGGAGAGGGGAAAAAAGTTTATTTAATATCTTGGAAAACCAAAATAAATTTAGTAAGAATCTGATAATCAGGGATTTTTTTCTTTAGGGGTGAATTTAGAGGATCTTCTAAGCCAAATGAAAGTTATAGGAAATATTTTATTTTCCCCCTTTTCCTGAGCTTGAGGTGTCGTGGAGGAACTAGACTATACGCTGCTACTATCTGTGGCTCAGTGTAGGAAATATTCACCTCCAATTTGGTAAACCCTAAGCCAATTCTGCTAAAACATTAAGTATAATTTCCCTGCTCTTAACCAGTAAGCCATTGTGATTATTCATCCTCCTTTTAGGAGAATCCTGTTGCAGTTTCTCTTACTTTACTTGCTAAACCTTTTATTCTTAAATTGAGTTGTTGAAAACATAAATTACTTAGATGACAGATCTCAATTTTTAGGTTATTTATTGGAGGTATTTAACGTGCACTTTCTGAACTGACTGATTATATCAGCAAAAAAAATATCTATGAGCGAGAGTAAAATAGCCTACCGATTTGGTGGGGAAATATATATTCATATAACTTCGAAGGGTTCTTTTTTTAGTCCACAATCGACATGGAAATGACGCGATGGCTTTATTTCACCTCAGAAGAGGATGTGTTACGGATTCCTAACGCTCAAGAAATGTCGTCAACCCCTGTTGGGTTTTAACCCACAATCATCGGGTCTTGAAGCGAGCATTTTACCTCAATACCACTGTGGTCAAAGATATAAAATTATTGTAGCTTTTGTATTTTAGAAATGTAAATTCTTCTAAATTCTAGATCATACATACATAATCATACGTTCTCAATCCCACCGTTCACATACAGGGTGGTCAAGAAACTGTGCAGTTATATATATATATATATATATATATATATATATATATATAGAGAGAGAGAGAGAGAGAGAGAGAGATCAAAAAACAGCTACGTAGTTAATCCTAGATCCTCAATAAGTATATCATCTTTGATATGGTATACAAGCTTTAATTACAGAAATACTAATTTAAATATACTAATATAAAGCCACATGGCTGACTCACTGACATTAATGTTTACCCACTTCTAAATGAGCTAGAAACTTGAAATTTGTCAAACTTATAGTTTCTAACCTGTAACCGACGGGAAAACTCCAAAAAAGTTAATCAAAATAACTTTTAACCCCCGAACAAAAATTTAAAATGGCGAAACCACTTTAAAGTCGTTGCAGACCTTTCTTTGGATAAACGGTAAGACCTATCAAAAAACAGCTCTCTAATTACATTAGTTTACATTCACTTGCAAAGAAAACTCACTGTGGCTTTGGGGGCTGAACCCCCAATAAACAAAGTGAGTCGTTTTATAGAATTGTAGCTTTCCCTTTAAATATTTGCAAAATATAAACATTTGGGGTAAAATTTTTATTTTTTTAAATTAATATTAAAATCGATTGGCTAGAGCCCTGAGAATCATTGTTTAAAAGAATTGCTTAGAGTTTTACATTGATAAACGCAAGTTTATTTGTTTTATATTAAATAATTATCACCAATTCAATAAAAATAAGGTAGTTTCATCAAATAATCTATTAATTCACACAGAGAACTGAACACCCAATATTAGTACAGTAAGTGTAATATATTTTAAATAAATTTTAAGATTTTTAGAAACTTATTTAGGTTTAAAGAAAGCTATCCTAAAATAATTTTAGTAGGGCTCAATGACCATTGAGTC
>JBCFYV010011172.1:42805092-42925092 GCA_039000515.1 Timema cristinae
CATTTTCTGAAGCACAGTGCCCAAACGGATTTAACCAAAGCCGAGTCTCATAATCTTATTATATTTTTTTTAGCATATAGATTTTTTTTTCATTTAACTGCTATTTAATTAAAATTAAAGAAAAAACATTTTCTTGCTCGCACAGACTTGAAGACAGCTCCGGACTGGATAGCTTAATAAAAACCATTGTGTGGAATTAGGAAATGCGTAAAATTTTCATAGAAACAATTATTAAAGTTTTCAAAAGAATTAAAAAAGTTTTAATTTTTTTTTTCTTCTTGTCTCGTCAAGTCCTTTCCTCCCCTAAATTGGCTATTGTTTTTAATAAAAGCTTTCACTTTCTTCAGGACTGACATCTGGCGAGGGAAAGAGAAATAACAAAAATTGAGACAATTTTTATTAAAAGAGGAAATGTTTTTATTCTTTAGTTAGCTTTCTTCTTTCCCTGACACCACTCCTACAAACAAAACAAAAGGGTTTTGTAGAAGGTGAAAGGCAAAAGATAAAATTGGCTTTTTCATCTTCAATCATTTGTTATTGAGAGTGGTCTTACCAGAAATTTAATAGAGAACTAAATGAGAGTGTAAGGAAGAAGGGAATAAAGTAGAATGCAAGGAAGTGAATTAGAGGTGACACTTAATTATGTTTGTGTATGCTAATGTGACATCCCGTTTTTTGTAAAAGCGGGCGGAAGTTTTGACGTTTTTAAGGTTTGTTAGCCTGTTCGTTCGATTGTTCACTTTGTCACCTCTTTTTGTTACGTTTGACTGACATGGATGAATCAATCTAATGAAGAGTGAACCCTCCCCATCACTTTCTAGTAAAACTTTTGAAAAATAAACGTGTGAGTAAATTATTTATATCCATTTTTTCCGTGCTTTTCTGAACATTCAGAGAAAAAATGAAATGCTGAATGCGTCGACAACACACGATGTGTTTTAATTATGTAAAAGCTTTTTCATTAATAATGGAACTATGAGTGGTAATTCTACCACAATCAGTGGTTACCAAATTGTACTACTAGATAGAATTTGGAAGCTGATTTAGTTTATGTAATCTTTATTTTTATTTTTAGGGAGCAAATATAACCTACAGTAGCTACTTCCTATGTTAATAAGTTATTTTTAAAATTTTATCCGAAAAATATGCTTTAAATTAATTTTTATAAATATTTTAACTAAACCCTTCCAAATACAATATTTTCAATTTCGAATCCAATAAGAATATTTGTGTACTGACTTTAATCGATTCCAAATCCAGTAAAGTATTTTGAAAAATATTCGGAAGTAATCAGATACAAATAGGCCATTTTAAAATGATAAGTGTTTCCCATCGAATCTTATTATTTTATTGTGAAAATGTTTCAAGTCAAACTAAGTACTAAGTGAGATAATTTCAATTTTTTTCATTAAGTCCAATAAAATATTAGTGTTAAAATGATGATTTATATAATATTTTATAATTTAGTAATATTAATATATATATTATATTTTAGTAAAATGCATAAGTTTGTATAAATAATTTAAATTACTTGAGTTTATCCGTTAATGTAAAGTGGGATCACGCCTATCTGTTGAAATAAAATGGAATCAGGCTTACATAACATAATTATTTAAAATTGTATAGTGTAATTATTGTTGATCATATTTTAATAGTAAGTGAATGGTTTTTTTAATCCTTAGAAATAAAATTTGAATCAAAATCGTTCTAATATGAATCTGGGATCTATTTGGATTTGATATTTCTAATCAGATTTGTATCATTCAATTATTAAGATACACAATTTCTAATCAAATTAGTTAGTTAGATTCGGATTTATATTCGTAATTTCAAAGCTTTCATCAGGTTCACACCCTTTGATACATTCCCTATTTTTCGGAACATCCTCTCTATGAAACGTCTTTACACATGTTCTATTTGTAAAGGAACATTCAGGAGAGGATATATATTCAATTTTTATAGTGAAGGCCTTTTAGGAAATACCAACCATTTCTGTTACCAACATTTATAATATTTTGTTATATTACTAGTGATGGAGCAAATGACCATTATAGGGTTTTTTAATCACCGCCTCTTACTTCTTGTTCAGGCTATACTCTTATATGATTAATTACTCTGATAGGCTAAGGATGAGGAGGGAAACATTTTAAAGGGAGTCTAACCACATTTGTGTGGAAGGATATTAGGAGACGATTTAGGAAAAACCATTTTTAGGGTAACCAACCAGGATCGAGCTCCCTGTCCTCAGCAGACCGGTACAACACTAGAGGAATACCTTCAATCGTTCGGCCATTGAAACGGGTATTATAGTTGTTAAGTATGCTTAGAGCCGCATATAAATAAAATCTTTTTGACATAGAAAAATTAAACCTTCACAGTGGTTCAAGGGTTCGATTCCCTTGTCCGAGTATAATTTTTTTAAATTTAAAGTATTTATATTACTAGCCTTATTAGTATTGAAAATATTTATCTAAATTATCAGCTGTAGATCACAAGACTTGATATATGAACTCGAGAAAGTATATCTAGTAACGTTTTTGTCATATTATTATTATTATTATTAGCACCACGTCTTACTACCCGTTCGGGTTATACGCA
Organism: Timema cristinae; assembly: GCA_039000515.1. Taxonomy (NCBI): domain Eukaryota; kingdom Metazoa; phylum Arthropoda; class Insecta; order Phasmatodea; family Timematidae; genus Timema; species Timema cristinae. Next base: position 42,807,691 of record JBCFYV010011172.1, read on the forward strand.
CTTACGCTAATGTGTAATGGTAGGGTGATTGTGAGATGAAATGAAGGACCTACTGTTTAACGTGGAATCCGAACCACGGTGCGACCTGGCATTCCAGTCATATTATTAAAATTGGCCTTTACGCCAAATCAAATTGTCTCCGTTACATTTTCCAAGTACCTCTAAGGAACCACCATGTCACCACCACTCCTTTAAGAAACAAGGGTCTAGAGACAGAGAGAGGAGGGGTTAAAGGATGGTTGCAGTTAGAGCTTACAGCTAGGATCCTAAGCATTCAGGAATCCACATAGCAAAGACTTATGATGGCCAACGGCGTGAGTGATGACGCTCCTAAATTTATGTGTGTGACCGGTAATGTTGGTGCAGTGTTGGTGGAGAGGGAGAAGGGCTATTTGCATCACCATTACAATGAGCATCACTTAACCAGCCACCTGATTAATTAACGCGCTGTTTAAGGGTTAGGGGGTGGACATAGTTTCCCTGGCCCCAGTGCCTATGTACCCTCAAGAGAGAAGGGGGCTGACAACTTGATGGGGAGCTTAATCTACTGACAAACAAGTTGGGCCTCTAGTTCCAATTTATATGAACCTATTTCAACTTAATGTTAGCATCACAATTTATACATTTCTTGCGGGCATGATTTTTACTATAGATTACTATTTGGGTTCATATTTTAACGATAAAAACATTATAATAGGGTCAACCTTGATTACCTTAGAAGATAAGTGCCCTTGAAGTGTAAGGAAGTGTTGTACAGAGCGTACGTTGTACCCATTGTTACATATGCAGCAGAATCATGGACTTTAAATGTAATAGAGACTAGGAAGGTGGAGGCCATGGGAATGAATTTTGTGAAGAGAAGGTTTGCTGTCACGAAAAGAAACAAGATTAGGAATGAAGTCCTCTGGAAAAGAATGGGGGTTAAGGTAGTACATGAGGTAGTAGAGGAAGCAAGACTGAGATGGTATGGGCATGTAATGAGGATGGAAAAAGAGGGTATATCAAAGAAAATGTTGGAAATTATAGAAAAATTATATCATCTCCCAGAGGAAGTTTTGCATATATATAAACAAATTATGCCTGGGTTTGCCAAAATTGTAAGTACAGATAGAGATATTATAAATATTATAATACGTCTTTAAATATATATTAATGTACTATGTTTAATATATTTGTTTGGAATGTATAATAGATATATGTGTGTCAAGAAAATGTTGAAGGTAAATATTTACACTTAACAACAACAAGAAAAAATATATAGTTCTAACAGATATGCAGGGTGTTTGGAAACTCCTAGCCAAAACTGCACATATTATAGATTGTTTGAACCAAAAGTAATACAAAATCCCTGTACACTTACATCCGGAAAGCTATGCTAATACCATTAAATTGTGTTTAGGCGTACAGCGCCGGGAGAGCATAGCTATTCTAGCATGCGTGTACAACAGGTTACATAGGAGCTAGGCGTACGGCACTACATACCTCGACTACTTGGAGCACAGCAATAGAACAAGTCACAATGATTAATAGTAAACCGCACACCAGTCCATCTAGAAATACAGACTTCTGTTAAGGGGGTCCGGGGCTCAATCCTCGGTCTCGGCACAGAGTTATCTGATTACCAAACCCTTCCTTCACCTCTGACAAGACGTGTATTAATCACAACTTGTGAATGTGTGGAATGCCAGACCTCCACCGTGGTTCGGATCACACGTTAAGCTGTAGGTCTTCCATTTCATCTCACAATCACCCTATCATACCACATTAGCGTAAGTATGTACAGCCCAAACGGGTAGTAATAGAGATAATAATAATAATAATTATAATAATAATAATAATAATAATAATTATTATTATTATTATTATTATTATTATTATATATAACAATATTTAACTGTTAAAAGAGTCATAGCTTGCCGTGGCTGCATTATATGAATCCATATCATCTTTAAATATTTCATATTGACCAACATTCAATACATAAATTTGATAAAAACGTGTTTATTTACCTAAAATTTTTAAAAACCCATATATAATTTGTCTGTTCATATCTATGAAAAAATTGACAAATAAAAAGCATCTATAGATTCTAGTTTTTGAAAAAAACTTAAAATGGCCAAGGTTTTTTAATAGCTAAGAGATTTTGTTGGACAACCCTAACGTTCAACAAAGAAGTTTGGGAAATAAAACACCTTAAACTTTTTTCTAATATTTATATACTTAGATACTTGTTTTAGTGTCACAAAACTGCTTATTACAAATACATAATTAAAAAACATAGATTTATATTATCTTGGTTAATTTTTGCTTGGAAACCAGGTTGGTATGATCTTTGGCCTAGACGTATGTGACTGCTGCAACCGATTTATCAGATGAATATAGATGGGTTTTAGTATTGCAACTATGTTTAGTTGTTTTATTCAGTGATTCTTATCCTACTTCCAGTTTGGGCTATCTAAATATTTACAATAATAGTCAAAATATGGTATAATTTAAAGTACATATACAAGAATGTACGCGAAATGAGAGTGGGTTATCATATGAGAATAATCTCCTCAATACATCCGACCGGGATTACTGACTTCCTCATCAATGGCAAACCAAATTAGACGATACTGAAGCAGTAGTCCTCACATTCGTTAATGAAGTTTGTTAAATTTTAAGTGGGATCAGCAAAACATACTAATGATGAGATACTCTAAGATTAACTAAATCAACACCGTGGACTTATTAAAATTATTTTCTTAGCCACAACAAGACGTATACGTATTTTTTTTATTTATCATTTGCGCACTTGGTAAATCTATTTAACTCAAGGTGACCTGGTGGTCTAGGGGTAAGGTGTCAAACTTCTGTGCTGGCGGCTGGGGTTAAATCCTCAGTCACGGCACAGATTTATCTGATTACCAAACCCTTCCTTCACCTCTGACAATACATCTTGTGAATGTGGGGAATGCCAGGCCTCCACCGTGGTTCGGATTCCACGTTAAACTGTAGGTCCATTTCATCTCACAATCACCCTACCATTACACATTAGCGTAAGTGCGTATAACCCGAATGGGTAGTAAGACGCGGTGCTAATAATAATAATAATAATAATAATATTTAACTCAAACTATTCACATTTAGAATTATGTATACTGTATTATGATAATGTTTTCACCGCTTACCCGTTCTGCTAATTTACATAAAGGTTAATCACGCAAATCATCGTATAAGCATTAGGACGATATCATTTATAACCGTGTACACACCAGCGAACCAAACAGCGAACACTGGCAGGTGGTGGGGGTGTTAGGTTTGCTGTTTTTCCGTTACTATCGTCCAAACCCAAGGGGTATATAATACGTATCAACAATAATCGGCAACCACATATATTGGCATCCATCTCGCTTTGAAGAAGAAAAGTAAAAAAAAATGACATATGTGCAGATATATATTCTTTTATTAATACTATGGTCTATCAATTACTCAGATTAAATAAATATTTTATAATTGTTATTAATTTTTACTAGATTTTTTAAAATGAGTACTCATTTCTTTTAGAATAATGGGCCGCCCACCCTACGGTTCCATCACCCCTGTCTGAAAATATTTATGTTTAAAATTTACCTTTTTAAATTCTAAAAACCATACTCAATGAACCGTAAATCAAAGATAATGTTATTTTTCTCATTTCTAAGTTGAAGTAAAAACTATGTTCGTCGATATGTTCGCTTACCTGTCCACACTATTGAAACACGTTCATACACCTCTCTTTGAAGGTTCGTCGAAATACCGACATTGGGTGTATCGGGGAAATTCGCGCGGCTTTGTTGCAGGTTCGCTGAAAGTTGCAGCTCTTTGCGTGGTTCGGCGTTCGGCTCGCTATTCCACCTACCAGTGTGTACAAGTCTTAAATTAAGCATACCTACTCTTATATGAGTGTGGAGGTGGAATTTATGATCATTTAAGAAAAAAAACACCTTGAGAATCCATTTATAAATAAAACTTGTTATTTCTACACCGACTTTCTCATCACCGGAAAACCAGACTAAATGAGCTGCTCAAGAACATGTACCCACAGGTGTGGGTGATACTGAAACCAAAAAACTCAAATAAATTAATAACTTTGTTTTAGTTTATTTTACATCATTTGATCAAAAATATTCACTAAATCTAGTAGTATGACTTTTATAAGCTGAGAAAAATACACATAATTATTATTTAACGTCAATAAGTGTTCAAATTTTTATTTTAGTCCCATTTTATGTATGTGCAAATATTGAATTGGATGATTGTTTCAACAAGTTCACTAATTCAGAATAAAACACTTTGAGTAGTTTCTAATTATATCATGTCTATAAATCTATTAGTTTAACAGATTGGTAGTTCAAACTATTTTTACTGAACTATAAGTTTTGACACGTTACAATCTGCTTCGTTGGCTGGTGGTCTCACGCGCTACTTTGGTAGTAGACTAGACTGCGGATGATGGGGAGATCAAGGTTTGAATCTCAGTTGGGTGTGCTGGGTGTGTTTTTTCCAAAATAGTTTTCCACACTCCCTCCAGGCTAATGAGGTTACACTTCACATGACTATAGCCTTCCTAATCACAGTTATCAGGCTGGAGTGGAGTTGTGTATCAAATCATTTCTTTGGACTAATAATCGCTTACCAATTAAATTACCTTTCTGTTGAGGCAGACGCTCCTTCGTAGTGGAATGTTTATTATTTCTACTTTGAGGAGTTACACCCATTCGTAATATAAACTCTACCTTACTAGTGTTGATCGTAGGTGTAATCAATGTGATTCACTCAAATATTTCCTATTGGGATAACTATATCAATAGTAACTGATTTTATGTATCTTAATAAACAAAGGACTGTCTTGTGTAAGATTTGATAAACCCATATGTAATTCAATCAACTTGTTTGAATTTAAATAAACCTATTTGTTAAAATTGTATCCTCTCTCTCTTATGCTTGTTCCTTCTCTTCCTGTCATACATATATTGTTAATGTATTTGCCACTTCTATCGAATAGGAGAAGCGGCGATACACATTAACAAGATTTAAATTAAAACATTTTAACAACTGAATTTGTTAAAACATTTGTATTTTATTTATTTAAATTTCATTCATTTTTACTAAAAATTTGGGGCAAAATCATTTTTAGACATGGTCTTAATCTGGGATTTGCCTCAGAAAGTGGGAGGCGATGAGTCAGCTAATTTTAAAGTAGTTGTTTTGATTGGTAACCGTGTGCTATCCACTTTAAAAAAAAATACTAGTCAAGCAAACCAGGCTTTGGAAAGGATGACACAAAACTATTTCTACTTCTCAGAAAGAAAGCTTTAAATCACTGGGGAGGAAAGAAAATGGAAGAAGATTCTGAGGGATAACCGAAAGCCTTTTTCAAAAGAGTTACATTTCCTATAGCGACCTGGAGGTGACTTCATTCTTGAGCGAAGCGAAAGGAGAGGGGGATAGTGATTGATCGAGGGGAGAGGGGGGAAAGGAGAATAAGAAAAAAATGTTTAGTTGGGGAGAAGGGAAGGAGGCGAGTAAACTTGATCTGAACATGAGTTTAGATAAATGACCTAACATTTTACTACTAAGGTTCAACGAAATCACAGTATAGTTTACAAAGTAGGCTGAAATTCTTCACAGATTATCTTCACTTTGACACCTTATAGACTATAATTGTTTCATTATATCAATAACCGGCTTCATAGTATAGTGGTCAGAGTCCTGGATGTTGATCCAGAGGAGCCGGGTTTAATTCCCAGCTGGTAAAGGAAATTTTTTCTCGTAAGAGTAATATTTCCTATGAGCACTAGGGATTTGGTTAATTAGGTTTATGTTAGATTAAGATCTTGGTTGGTTCCACCATGCCATGATCACTATCATACTTCATCAGGGCATGGAAAGAACTTCCATGGAAAGGATGTACGAGTATTATATTATGTAAATTGAAAAATAACACCTGGACACGGGAATGAAACCAAGATCAATAGCTCTAATCTATCCTAAAATTTCTGGGATATCAATATCATAACTCTCGAAATTGACTCGACTTCCATCGACATGGAGATTGGAATTAGAATCACGTTTGGGTGTACTGATATTGTTTTTACCTAAATAGTTTTCAACTCTCTCTACGTGAATGGGGAATATATTTCTTTTAAGGCTATTGGCCCTTTTCATATGGCGTGTAAATGCAGAACCATGGGAAACATATGGTTATCTTCAACAATTTTAACTGTTTTGTAAATTTTCTTTTCGGAAACGGTTTGTTCAAGAATAGAAGCATGTTCATTAAGTTTTTTTTTTTTGTACACACACCTCCCCTATAATTTTAATAGTGATTAAATATAGTTAAAATTGAAATTTTTCAATAGAAAACTGCTGGTTTCCTAACAAAAAATAAGAAAACTTAGCAATTAATAAACATCAATACATTATCTTAGAAGGGGTGTTGAAAATATTAACATAAAAAATTCACTCTCTCTAGAGAAAAGTGATATTTACAAACGTATGATTTTTCCACAAGAACTGTCCGGTAGCTAGCACCATCTACGGTGTTTGTGTTTCATCTGTTCTTGTTGACGCGTAAAGATTCTTTGGTCAGTTGTGAATTCACGCCACGCCTTTAAACCTCCCGCTCGTTATCCCACAAAATAGGTTTTAGACTTGCACTCGACAGGGCCAAGGGGCTTAAATTTAGCCTTCCTAACCCCTAAGATATTAGCGTAACTATTAAATACGTGACACCTTAATGGGTATGACCTAAGCCCCATCTTAGCTCGCAATCATTTCATTTCTCCCATAACTAAAGTGAACGCTACCCAAGCACAGAAAACAAATAAATGGCTCCTATCTCATTTGCAGAAGACTTATTTCACTACAGCACACGAAAATTATTTTCACGTTTAGTTATAATTTAATTTGATTTAAATTAATTTTGAAATGTACTTTGAAACTGAAATTCACCACAATTTAAAATATTACTTTTCATAATTGGACATTGACATAAATTCTCTCCGTCTTTAAATAAGAATTAGTTACAAACATCGATATGGTCTTTCGAAACGGCCACTAGTGATTTTCCTTGAATGCATTTTGTTTTGCTTTTCACACTATTTTTACATGTAAAGGTATAATTATTTCAAACAACGTGTTCCAGTCAAGCTTCCTTATTTTATATTATTATTATTAGCACCGCGTCAACTACCCATCGGGTTATACGTACTTACGCTAGTGTGTAATGGTAGGGTGATTGTGAGATGAAATGGAGGACCTACAGTTTAACATAGAATCCGAACCACGGTAGAGGCCTGACATTCCACACATTCACAAGTTGTGTTTAATACACGTCTTGTCAGAGATGAAGGAAGGATTTGGCTATTATATAAATCTGTGCCGGGACCGAGGATTGAACCCTGGACCCCCAGCTTACCCCTAGACCACCAGATCGCTTTACTTTATTTTATTTTATTTTATTTTAAATAGCCAGTTATTCCTAACCAAAATATTTAAAATGCCACGCTGGATTTGAAACGGCTTGTAATTAATCAAACTCTATTGGACTCGAAGGATTTTTGACATTTACACAGGGTGATTAGCAGCTTACTCTAATGGTCAAAGGATGAAGGTGGAAATAAAGTACTATACTTTGTATTTGAACCGTGAGTTTACTTTTAAATGGCTTGTTGGCTTATGTAGAGGTTTAGGTGTATTTCATCAATAATTATTTGTAATTATTACCATAAATAATAACAAAGTACTAAATAGTGTTTGGAATACATAATTATGAGAATGATTAACTATAGAAGGTACACGACTAGACACTAACTTGAAATGATGTCAACCTTCGTTTGATATAAATCATTTATTTACTCGTTTTTTAAGTTCTCATATGGAAAAAATATTGTAATCGTTTTAATTTTTGACCTAGAAATTCTTAAAGTTATATGTGATACCAAACCAAAATATAAGGTTATAAAATTTGGTCTGTCCGTCTGTTTGTCTGTGTGTCTGCCTGAACCTTGGAAAGAACTTAAATATTTTATGGATTTAGTTAAAACATGAGAGCTACATATTATATGGTTATACTTCAAATTGTTTTTTCCAAATTTATATTATATCACTCAAATTAAGGGTAGTTAAACAATAACGAATTTGTCGAAAAAAAAATTACATATATATATTATATTATAATATTTATATATTACTGATTAGTATTTCTATATTTATCAAAAAGTTGATTTCTTAAAAAAATATTGTTAGTGAGTGTTTCATTTATTGGTAGTTGAGTTTTAAAAAAAGACTAACAGAAATTGTAATAGAATATATTATAAAGTAAGTAAATTTGTTTAATATAATGTATTAGTATAAATAGTCGTTGACAATTATACTTATCAAACAGAAGAAATCAAAACATGCGTGTATACATGGAAATAGCTTGCGTGTACTGTACATTTAAGGAATAGCCTCGTAGTTAAAAAAATATGCAGGATACCGATTCAGAGTGAGTAACGAAGTATTTTCGTTGCAGATAAGATTGCCTTGATAACGCAGAAGTTAGAACAAAGTTTCCCTTTAGATCGGTGTCAAATGGGGTGGCCTCTCTGCAATGCATACGAAGAACCTAGGACTCAGACTAACAAGAAAATAGTCAAGTTAAAATACGTTGCAATAGTTGGCCCAATCCGTGATTTGAACGAGAAATTCACTAATATAAAGCTCTAGAGAAATCAATTATTAGCTAATCAAACTACCCACACTGGTGGTTACATGGATAAAAGTATCAGTCTAATCTTGTCTGGGTTTCTTGTGCTAGTAAGGACAAAGTTCAAACCCTCACTGTATTTAATGCATTTTTTACCCGCCTCGGTGGCGTAGTTGGCTAACGCACTGGTCGTGTTGAGCTAGACTGCTGAGGACAGGGAGATAAGGGTTAGAATCTCGGTAGGGTGAACTGGGGTTGGTTTTCCTAATGGTTTTCCACTCTACCTTCACGCTCTAAATTCAATCTTCCATTCCTAATCCATTACTGTAATTAGTACTTAAGCGTATAGCTGAAGGGTTTAAGACGTGGTGTTATATAAATAAAAATAATGTATTTATTTTAAAACAGTTTAACACTATCCCTTCCCGAAAAAATAGAATTTATTTCTTATAGCTTTAACCTTTCATCTTTTTTTTTAAATCTTGTACCTGTGTCGTGGTTGCGTGGTCTAAGGCGTCACCCTTGTGTTAGACTAGACTGCAAATGACAGTAAAATAGGGGTTTGAATCCTGTCGGGTGTGCTGAGTGTGGTTTTTCACAAATGGTTTTCCTACCTTTCTCCACGAAAATGGGTTATGCTTTATCTAAATTCAACCTTCCTCATACATAACTCATTAGTACTTTTGCGTATAATCTTAATAAGTACTAAGAATAGAAAAAGTGTAAATAGTAGAAGAGTTAGGATGAGTAGTTATTGTAGATACGAGAGACAAAATATATAGATACGTTCCAAAAAGATAAAAATTAAACTACTATCTATTATAATTACAAGTAGGCAAACATTGAATTTATTAGATTTCACAATATTATATTATAATTTTTTTAAGTATACCTTCTCAAGGAAAAACCAAATGCTAACGAGTATTAGTGACAGTAGAAGTAAATAAATGATTTGGCGCAATTCAAAGAATTTCTCACTGATTCCCCCAAATTATATATTTATTTATATCCTGGAAACTGCTAAGGGGGGGTACCCTTCATTTACTCATTAAGATAGGTTGCTTACCTTACATTATTCCACTCTGATATAACTTGTAAGCTAGGGTCATAATATAATACGCCAAGGTGAAACTGCTATATTTCAGGGTAAACGGAGTGTATCTTTCATGTATCTATGTAAGAAAAGACTATTAACAAAGGATTAAAAGATAAAAGTTAAAATTATTCTAAAACAATAATTATGAAAGTCAATCAATTTTAATAAAATTAAAAATTTGAAAACAGACATATGTACTGTACATACAGACAGACAGATGGTATCAGGAAAACCAATTTTACATGTTCTGGGCCTCAAAAAACATCAACATACATGAAATCCTCGAATTTAATTATTTTAATATCACAATAATTCCTTTCTGCAAGGGGTCGCTAGAAAGTTAAAAGATATTTATTTTATTTCAATTACAAAAAATTATTATTTGAGATAACTTATTTAACGTGCACTTTCTGAATAGACTTATTTTATCAACACACGACATATAAATTAACCTAAATCTAGAACAATCACAATTTATATAGCTCCCAGCCATTAATTCATCACGATGAAAGGGTAAACCCACATTTCAACAGTTAAATTTTTTTCTGCCATGCCATGATTCGAACTAAGGGCCTTTACTTCAAAATACAGACACGCTACAGACTGAGCTAAGTTATCGTTTGGGCTAAACGCATACGTTAATTACGCTAGTGAGATATAGCTAAGGAAGGTAGAATTTTAGAAGAAATTTAATTGTATTTGCGTGAAGGGAGATGGGAAACCCTTAAAGGAAAATCCTCAATTCAGGATTCTTATAAGCATATCTCCTCAGCAACACCAATCCAGTTTAGTCAATAACGGCGTGTTAGACAAAACAATCACCACTGCGAGTATTGAACCAATTAATTACCTAGATATATTTTAACAATGGTTCTTACGACTTGTTCGGGTTGTACGCGTGTGTGTGCTAATGTGATAAGGATTAGAAAGATTGAATTTAGAGGGAGTGTACACGCATTTGCGTGAAGGACAGTGGGAAACAATTATAGGGAAAAATGCTCCTCAGCAGATCTGACCGAGATTTGAACCCCAACATCACCAACATAGGGAGTAAAGTATTTTGCCAGAATGACTCCTTATCCCATACGATCACCAATGCGGCTAATTTTATATTACATTATCCTAACCAAGGCTACGCCATCTGGCGGGTCATCTATTTTATTAAAAATATAATGGTGTACTGTATACATGTAAGTATGTATAGCTTTCAATAACTCTTTTTGTACTTCTCAGTGAGCCATAAAGCTGAAATTTGGTGAAATTGTAGAACCACTGAGGTGGTGAGTGAAACTTTCAAACATAAAAAATGATAGAAACAAAAATTTTAAAAAAAAAAACCGTGATTTATAAAATAATTTTAATTAGTCTACATGTTATTTGCACTTCAAAAGAAAAAAGAAATTAGAGAATAAATTCCAATATCAAAGCCAAAGAGATATTGCAGATTATAATAGTGACCCGTTTTCAAAGTGTGTGTGTTTTTAACAATTATATTTGTAAATAAAAAATAGTTTTTCTTTGACAAATATTAATTACATAGTTCACGTTCAACATCATTATTTAATTTGAGATTAAATTTACATATATATATTCATACAAATCAATGGCGAATCATATTTTTTTTAATCTTGAAAATTGATAGTGTGTGAAAGGATATATTAACATAAAGAATTTTTTTATGGTTAAAAGGCCATATCGTCTCAAGCAGATTTTTGTCTTCATTTGTGGATTTGGTTTAATGGTTAAGCCTAAGAAACTACGAAAATTTTATTTGATTACAGATGTATTTGTCAGGAAACGCGATAATCATTCTCCCTGATGTTTTGATTGTGAAAATTTGACTCTCCAAGATATACTAAACACACCGATCCTACAAGGCAGAAAATTAGAAGAACTTAACTAGAGGAAACCTCACATCACCTTCCAGAAAACATCTGAGATATGTCTGACATGAATAAGAAAGGGGTGACCTGGTGGTCTAGGGGTAAGGTGTCAGACTTCTGTGCTGGCGGCCGGGGTTCAATCCTCGGTCCCGGCACAGATTTATCTGATTACCAAACCCTTCCTTCACCTCTGACAAGACATTTTGTGAATGTGGGGAATGCCAGGCCGCCACCGTGGTTCGGATTCCACGTTAAACTGTAGGTCCTTCATTTCATCTCACAATCACCTTACCATTACACATTAGCGTAAGTGCGTATAACCCGAACGGGTAGTAAGACGCGGTGCTAATAATAATAATAATAAGGAAGGAAATCTTGCATTAGCATGTAGTGACGTAGAACGCAGGACAAAAACTTGCTTTAGGACGACATTGAATGATGCAAACATCATCAAAGGCAAAAGTGCAATTATGTGATAAGTCAACAATTTTTCCGAGCCATACAGTAGATACATTCAATTATTTGTAACAGAATAGGCTATGATGAATAATCCCGTTTGGGAGTAAAGTTTTAATGTTGGGGGGATGATTTCAGGTAATGTTTATAAATTCTTCTGCATGCTCATAGGTAAGCAATCGTCCGAACAAGCATTAAATATACGCCATTTGGGAAGGAATTTTAAATTATAAAGTTAAACCATAATGTACAGAAATCGACAGTAATTCCCACTTTTGGCTAATGCAATCGGATGATGAAAAATTGAAAAAATTGAACTAAAAGAAAATAATATATAAATGCTAGAGGAAATAATCACACAAGCTCGGTAGTTTAGAAAACATTTGGAAATGAACTGAGCCCAACTGTTATTTATAATGCCAATCTGTATGTGCGAAATGACGAAGCTGCACAAATAAATGAGGAGGTATAAAATTATTTTAGAAAGAGATGTTCATTATTACATTAGTATGAAATAATCTGTCTTCCTACTGTAAAAATATATGCGGTAAAAAGTCAACTTTCCAGTAGAGTTTTTAAACATTTTTGACAACTTCATGAATACTGCCACACGTAGAACTTAAAAATAGGTGGTAGCCAATAATAATGTTCTTGATTATTTTATTAATATACAAGGCCTATGTAATGGAACTGCTTTACACTGATAACATTGAATAAAAAGCAAAAATATTATCAAGGTTACCTCAAAAGAATGTCTATTTCGTACCGATAATCGATTTGGAACCTGTAGACCTTGGAATCCTCTTTATTTTAAAACGGTGGTAGTTCCCAGTTAAATTGGTGTTCTCAATTATTGTTAGAAGGTCAAACCCGTTTTCAGCCATTGTCAATCGTACGCGCCTTTTCATATAACATTTTAAAATGAATCTAATAAAATAATTAAGTCAGTCCACTATCACTTAATACATTCTTACGACTAAAAGGTTTTCTTTTACCAAGCCTTGCCTTAAACACACTTATTAATCGAAGGCTATATTTTGTTAGGCTGGGTGATATTTATAATAATAACCTGTCGTAGTCAGGCCTAAAAATCTAGTGTTTATGTAAAATCATTCTCCATAAAAAATAGAAACTTTATTTTAAATTTGTTTAGTTAATAAAATGATGTATTGCTGTATTTACTAAATTACAACAGTGACCGTTATCATGTAACTACCGTGCCCATTGGTAAATCAGATTGTGCCTGGCTTAATATTACAACAGTATTTAATTTCCCTCTCATTTACCAGACTCTCCGTCCACCCGTCCCCTCCACCCTATTTCCCTCCCAGGTAGATTCTACAGTAAATCTCAATTAAGTCTTGCCCGGTAGCGATGGCCTCATCAACATGCAAACATTGTAACACGGGGACACGTGATCTGCGCGCTGACATTGCCGCCAACTTGACGTTTCAAGAACCAGGCCCTGAAGGTTTTCACATCGGATAAGATACAAGAGGCCACGAGACGTTCGCAAAATGATACGATTAGTAAAATTTTAAATCTCACTGGATTTGTTATAAATATGTCACCTGGATTTTTCACTTTTTAATTATATAATTGTAATAGTAAAAATAAACTTATTTACATAAATATTAAGAATTTTGGCATAAATGGAGTGACAGAAGGCTGATTGAATTCCTGTACCTGGGACAACGATTGAAGGTGAGGCTGACTGATGGAAAGACCAACAGCGTAGAGATAGTAAGAGGAGTGAGACAGGGATGCTGTTTGTAACATAGTCTGTTCAACTTGAATGGAAAGTAGCTGTTCAGGGAATCCTTAGAGGGATGTGGTAATTTTAGGATAGGAGGACGTGTCATCAACACAATAAAATACGCATATGATCCAGTATTTCTGGAAAAAATTAAAGAGAAGTTGCAGAAATTAATGAACCAGTTGATGAAGATAGGGAGGAGATATGGCATGGAAATAAATATTGAAAAATCAAAAGTGATGATGATCTCAAAAAAATTAAGAGCTGCTGAAAATCAAAATTGGAAACCAGGAGATGGAAAACATAGAGCAGTTTAAGTATCTGGGAAGTTGGCTGGCTAAGGATGCCTACTGCCCCGAGGAAATTAGGTAAAGAGTCAGCATGGCCAAGGAAGCTTTCAACAAGAAGAAGTTACTGCTGACCAACAAGATGAGTTTGAAACTGAGGAAGAAACTGATAAAATGTACATTCGAAGCATCGTGCTGTATGAAGCAAAAACTTGGACTCATGGGAAGATGAAAAGAAAACTTGGAGACCTTTAAAATGTTGTCCTGGAGAAGACTTGAGGAGATCAGGTGGACACAAAGGATAACAAATATAGAAGTCCCAAGACAAATGGGCGAGAAGAGAACCATTTTGGATGTTATTTTTCAGTGCAAAGCAAACTGGATCGGAAACATTCTTAGGAGTAACTGTCTTCTGCATGTCTTCAAGGCTGAGGGAAAGATGAACTTAGGAATAAGGAGGATTCAAATTTTGGATGACTTGGGAGGGGGGGAGGGAAAAGAAAATTCTGGGACTCAAGGGGGGTCGCAGAGGACAGTGAGTATTGGCGGTCTAAGTTTACTGACAAAATTAATGGACATGTCGCAAGGAATAATACCCAATATTAATAATAATAATAATATAATAATATAATAATATAATAATAATAATAATAATAATAATACATAAAAAGTTAAATCTATTTTTAGTAATGTGATTTTCAAAATAGTGTTCAACATATTTTTGTTTACGGCATGTATGTCTGATACGGTCCAGGAAAACATGCCACATGTCACAAAAATCATTTTCCTGTTTTTTATTACTCCCAATATAAAACTTGATTATTAAAATTTAAAAATTAGCTCTCTTATCTATAATAACTTTTTGTAATATTTCAAACATCAATATCTATTTTGAAAAGTTGTGTTAAATGGCTGCCAAATTTTAAGGCATGGTTTCATTTCCCATGAAATACTTTATTAAAGCTAGATTTCTTGTTTTATTAGTGTAACGATAATCCTGTTTACTGGTTGAGATCGTAGTTAACGTTTCGAACCAACAGATGGCGTTGAAATCTATAAACCATCAAATTCGACCCGAATTGACATTTTACGCACTGCTGAATAATCTCTTCAAGCGACACGTGGCATGCTTTTCTGGCCCACATCACATACATAAATAAGCCTTTAAATATATATATTATAAGCTAAATATTTGAAATATTTAGCACATATATATGTATAACTTATACACATATCTTACACATATATATTTCAAATATGTACATTCATATATTTTTGATAAAAAAATATAATTTCTTTAAAACGCGTAAATATTCAAAATCATACAAAAGGAAATCCAAAGAACAAAATGTTTTCCTTAAACCAACTTAAATCCCAATAATAATGATTTTATTCAATTAGTAATATTGTGAATATTTGTACATAACTAGTCCCATTTGACACATTAAAAACATATTAGAGTTATTGGGTAGTATATCTTAAAGTTGATAAATAGTTTCACACATTCTTGAAATTCCCTATCTCGATTCGTTGGACCTGAGCGCTCCCTCTTCTCACTATAACGGCTTAACTATGAGCTGTATACCCCTTTGACTGCTTGTTTACCCCTTCTAATAAAACATATATTTGTATTATACATTCACATATAGACTACAGGAGACCATTTTTGACTGCTTTTAATATCTAAGAAAAACATTTAAAAAAATAGAAAAACACATTCAAGATAAATAAATATTTGAGACGTTGGTATTATTTAATGATCACTATTTTTTCTTTCAATGCTTTGGCTAGAAAAACTTCCCAGAATTAATACTAAGTATATTAATAAGGAAAACTCTAACGTGATTTCCTTTACCGTAGTGGGCAGGCAACCCAATTAATCCTTTGGTCACTAGAACGGGGCTTGGGCTCACATATAAAATGCATGTTCAAATTAGACTTGCAGTTTTTTTTTAATGTGTTTATCTGGTGTAATTTCAAATGTCTAGTTGGCTGCACTCCGCTACATTGTCCGGTACATTTCAAACATTTTACTCGCAGTCCATTTGCATTTTGTATAATTTCACGGACCACGCACGGGGTAAAACAACGTACTGACCAACACAAAGAGAACACGGATAAGGGGTTATGAAGAGGTGGAGTGGAGAGGAAGAGGAAAGTTAGCGAAAATTGGGTTTGCCATTGATTTTATTTTTCACCCCCCGCTTCCCTTTTATTTTTTCCTCTTTTCTTTTTGCTGTTTTAAAAGAATGCGCAGTATTTCGGAAAACAAACGGTTCAACTGTCACTTTTAGATGTAAGAAATATCATCATTGTAATGTGTCTATATAACAGCCGATCCCGTTGAAATTATTATAAAGATATGTGCCACATATAAAGAGTAATATTATTCTAACGTAATTATCTATTCGATAAAAATAGCTAGACATTTAAAAGATAATTCCCACATTAGATGAGTTTTAGTAATATATAATTATGAGAATTATAAGGAACGCACTTGATAAAATGACAATTGGTTAATTAGTTGTTACACTTCAGAGTCAATTAACATAAAGAAATGAAAAAGAAAAAAGGGGGGTATTTAATAAAAGGGGAGATTGTTAAAACATATTTAGCCAATTAAGAATATTAATTTATGAAAGTAATAATTAATTAATTATTCAAGGTTAAAAATTGACATATTAGGAATTTAAACACATGTAAATACATAAATTATTACTTCAACTGTCACTTAGAAATTGATCAAGAGCAACTTTAATTGAAAATAGGAAAAAACCAGTAGTTGAACAAGATTAATAAAAAATGAAATTATTAGAAAAATTGTTTAGAATTATATCAAAAACAAAAATTGTAAATAGTTAGTGACAAATAGAGTTTTTAACACAAATAACAATGAATAAATTATCAGTTTACTAGAATCTAGGAAACAGTCAACAAAGTCAAAATGCAGTTTAAAAAATTTATTAATTGAATTATATACTTAAGATTCCATAAATTGTTTTCTTAAGAGTCATTTATAAACAGATCAAAAGCAATTTGAATTTAAATGTAGGAAACCAATAGGTGAACAGGGTTCAATTAAAGAAATGGAATTATTTTTAAAAAAATTGAGAAATTATCAAAATAGACGTTGTAAGTAGTTAAACTGATTAGGAGTGTTGTAACATGTGATATTTACATGAGATCAATTTAATAAAATATAAGAACAGCCAACAAGGGCAATTATGCATTTACAACAAATGATAAGAATAATCAATGTGATTAATAAGTGGGTATGAATAATTACAAGAATTATAATTTAATAAAAATATAAGATATAAATAACAAGGACTGATACAGAATGTAAACAAATTAATGTTGAACTACATATGAAACATGTTAAAATTGAAATTAAAGTTTTCCTGATAACATAGCAACACGATTAAAAGATGTGAATGCTTAGAGCTTGTTATCAGGTCAAGAGGTTACAACTATATTAACCAAAAAGATAATTAATTAGATAATTGATTATTAGCAAGAATGTCGACCAGATCAATCAACGTGGTTTTAATATAATCGATATTATAAGTTTATTAAATATAATAGACTGGATGTAATTAAGAAATGTAAACGGGAAATTACTTGAAATGATACTTGAAGGATGTATTACAAAAGACATTCTTTAACTGTGACTTAATTCCACTCCTCAGACATTTATATCATTTTACCAAAAACGTCCCTTATAATTCTCATTCTTACTTCTCTTTACTACAATTAAAATTAATTTAACTAATATATAATTATGTATGAAGTTGTATGGAGGTACCACTAAAAACCAATACATTTCATACAAAATATATGGTTGGATACAATCGTACATAATCTCTTATATACCTTAGTATAACAGACATTTAAATAAAATCAACTTTTTCTCTTTTTGACCTTCAGTAAACTACTTTTAATTTTAGGGTTAGATATTATTATTATTAGCACCGCGTCTTACTACCCGTTCGGGTTATACGCACTTACGCTAATGTGTAATGGTAAGGTGATTGTGAGATGAAATGAAGGACCTACAGTTTTAACGTGGAATCCGAACCATGGTGGTACCTGGCATTCCACACATTCACAAGATGTCTTGTCAGAGGTGTAGGAAGGGTTTGGAAATCAGATAAATCTGTGCCGGGACCGAGGATTGAACCCCGGCCGCCAGCATAGAAGTCTGACACCTTACCCCTAGACCACCAGGTCACCCTCTTGGATATTAAAATCACCCTATTTTAATTGAGGTTTAGTGGGAAAACATTTAGGAAAAAAACACTTTCACTTGACTGGTATTCGAACACCAACCTCTCCTTTACCAGCAAACCATACTAAATAAGATTTACATTTAGTCCACGTGTCCACTGATGAGTCTAGCTGGATTATTAACGTGCAAGCCGTATTTTAAAAAATCGTCTATAGGATGAAAACAAAAACCACGTCACACTAGTAGGTCATTAATGTACTATCTTGATCACTTCCAATAAAAAAAATGAACAATTTTTGTTTACTGTTTGTTTATTTTTCTCAAGTCTATTTCAAACTGGATGTTGGTCCTAATTAAGGATGAATTAACAACATAGCTCTTTTTTTTTAGTGCGCGTTGATGATAAAGAGTTTTAGGTTTCTCAAGTTTTAAAATTCTATTCAGGTGTATTTTTTTCTAAAGGGTTTTGTAGCGTTAACATTCATATTCTGTGTTTGAAGTAGATTTTTTTTTTGTTTCATTGCGAAGTTAACTCTGCTTTCATGAGTACTCTAGAAAATTTTTGAACTACACAACTTTGTTTCAGAAACTTTTTATATAGGGTTTTGAATAATGGAGGGCTGTAGTTTCTGCATGCCTAACTAGCTCATATAGTTGAAGTTCTCTAATCTAGAGATTATGTTGAGGTAAAGGCAAGGTTACAAAATGTATTCGTATATCCACACAAATGGAGTAAATCATGAGGAAGATAGACAAAGACAAAGGATTGGAAATTTTTTGGGAAGAAAAACCATAATACTCTAAAATGAATTCAAACCATGACCTCCTAATTAGACAAGAAGATGTTTACTCATTTGTCTGATTAGAGATAACCAATGTAGGTGGTCTTGAGTTAGACTCCTAGATTATGGGTGACATGACTTAAATAAACAACATGAAAATCATTCTGTTTTTTTTTTTAATTATTTACTTCCTAATATGGAGAAATCATCGAAATCGTTAACACGTTCAGTCTGGTGGAAAACTGGTTAGACTGTTAGTTTACTGGTTAGTGTTTGTCCTTAAGGTGGTTGACCATTTTCATTTGGAGTGGAAATGCAGATCCATGGGAACAAATGGTTATCTTCAAGAATTTTTATTGTTTTGCAATTTTCTTTTCGGAAACGGTTTGTTTAAGAATAGAAGCATTTTGATTAAGTTATACTTATTATATACACACCTCCTCTATGATTTTAATAATGAACAATTATCGAGAAAATTAAAATTATTCAATAGAAAACTGCAGGCTTCATAACAAAAAATAAGAAAATGTAACAATTAATAAACATCGATACATTATCTTAGAAGGTGTGTTGAAAATATTAACATTAAATTTTCATTCGTTCTCGAAAAAAGTGATATTTACAAACGTATAATTTTTCCGCAAGACTTGTCCGATAGCTAGCGCCATCTACAGTTTCCGTGATCCATCTGTTCTTGTTGGTGCGGAAGGTTACTTTAGTCGGTTGTGAAGCCACAACATGCCTTTCACCCTCCCACCCATTATCCCACAAAATAGGTTTTCGACTTGCACTCGACAGGGCGAAGGTCCTTAAGTCGGGCTACACCAGTGAAAGGATCGGACAGAAAGTAAGGTTGTTGATAATCTGAATGTGTCTAATTCTAATTGTTCCAGAGTAGCCCATTCATTTTCCTGTCCTTGGTAAGAATTTGCGATACACAATCACTAGCCGTACTCATTACTCACGTGACACTATGAAAAATATTAACGAAGTTGACTATTTAGAAATTTCTATACTAGTTTGCAAAGTTGGTTGTACCTTAACTTGAAGCGCCTAAGCACACTTAGTATGTACTAAATATAAAGAGAGTGGGGAAATGAGCAGTTCACCCTATGAAGCCTCTTGTTTATCCACTAACAATACTTCCCTTCTTCCCTGATGAGTTTGCACATTCACTATATTATCTGCCCATTGAAAACATTGACTTGGGTTTCAAAATTACCTTTTCTCTGTTTCATATTCTAGATATACAAATGCTACCATGGAATTTTTTTTAAATACATCCTGGCAGGAAGATTCCTAAAAGACA
The DNA here is from genome assembly GCA_039000515.1 of Timema cristinae. Classification (NCBI taxonomy): domain Eukaryota; kingdom Metazoa; phylum Arthropoda; class Insecta; order Phasmatodea; family Timematidae; genus Timema; species Timema cristinae. The sequence continues at coordinate 42,828,201 of JBCFYV010011172.1, forward strand.
TTTTCTCTTCTTGAATAAGCCAAATAGCCTGAGTTGAATAGGATTTATAAAAAAAAACTTTTCCAATAAAACTACTTCAAGATAAAAAATAGTCACTTTATGACTCAGTTGGATTATTTTTATAATTATTTAAAAATTTATAGTTGTTGGTTTTTTTTTTTCAATTCCAACGTTATAACTTTAAAGATCGCAGAATATATACGTAAATTCATTAACATGGGAAATTATATCTTGACTTGCCACACAGGTAGGAAATGTCCTTAACAACCAACTGTCCAAAGCTACCTCATTCTCAGCCTGTCGCCATTTTGGATGTTACCTCCCTCTTACATCCACGAACCAATCGGCACGAAGCTACGTAGTCCCTAAGAGAGTCTGAAACTGTTGAGTGGTAGTTCACAGTCGCACAGTGAGCTACAGTAGCCCCATGGCTTTTTTGGTGCTGACTGACAGCTTAAAGCTAACAGATAAAGATTTTGAAAAGTTACCAGACCAAATTATGTATCCCTACGCTGAACCATATGATCTGCAAAAACGTGTGTTTAGCAGCTGTCAATTGGGACGGCCAAAATTTAGATATTATACCTTAGTGTTGACTGTCAGACGTCAGCTGTGAGCTGCCAGTCAGCACCAAAGAAGCCATTGGGCTACTGTAGCTGCAATCGATGTAAACCGTGTGCTATGTACATCCGTAAATGTTGGGCTTCTAAATACCCAGGCTCCAATCAACTTCAACCGCTCTCAAGCTTACGGCCCACAAGACCATAGGAGTAGATACTAAACAAGTTGAAATTAAATATTAGTTAAGGGCACTATTCTCGATATTATGATGGGTCGTGATGTTATATTGTACCCTCTAACTAGAATAGACGAGTGTTACAATTTAGAAACGAAGTACTTTTAGTATAATACCCCCGAAAATTGGCCCGTTTAAGCAAATATAGACAGAATGTTTGGTGCAATTTTAGTGCAGTCCAATTTTCAGAGGAAGGGTCTTATACGACACCAAAAAAGGACACTGGATCTATTTTAAAGTATTCATATGTCAAATAATTTGATCTACATCGGTCCCTTTTGATCAATATTATCAATACCTATTAAATAATACTAGTACTATACAATAGGGTTATTAAATTTGGTCACTTAAATATTATGTTTGTATTTTATAATAGGCCTTTCTTTGAAACCTGGACTTTAAAGAATAAGTCGTTTGGACCAACAAAGAGAAGAAGTTTGAAGAAAAGTGAAATTACATTTTCCCTCCCAACCTAATACAACAATTTACTTATTAACTTTTGAGAGTAAAGCATAACGATAAAATTTAAACACAACAATTATTACGGATCCCCCTCGGTGGCGTAGTTAGGTACCGCACTAGTTTCGTATTGAGCTAGACTGCTGAGGACGGGAAGATTGAGGTTATAATCCCGGTCGTGTGAACTAGGGGTTGTTTTTCCTACATTGTGTTCCACTCTCCTTCCAGGCAAATACGAGTTAACTTCCTCTAAGCTTAACCTTCCCAATTCTTAACCCATTCACGTAATTAGTATTTAAGCGTATAACCCTTACGGTATTAAGACGCGATGCTTGATTAAAATTTTTCATTACGGTCAATACAGCAAAGCTTCACCAGAAAATAAGCAGCTGCACTTACTAAGTTTAAAATCATCCGAGACAAAGACACACGTTTCCACGCTTTCACATCCATCACCACGGATATTAATGCCCTTGGCCCTGTTGAGTGCAAGTCTTAAACCTATTTCGTGGGTTGGTTGTGGGAGGGTGAAAGGCGTGGCGGACCTTCACATCCGACCAAAATATCCTTCCGCGCCAACAATAACATGGATCACGGAAACTGTAGATGGCGCTATCAACCAGACAGTTCTTGAGGAAAAATAATACGTTTGTAAATATCAGTTTTCTCTAGAACGAGTGAAATATTAATGTTAAAATTTTCAACACACTTTCTTAGATAATGTATAAATGTTTAATAATTATTACATTTTCTTTTTTTTTTGTTATGAAGCCGGCAGTATTCTAATGAAAATGTATATTTTATCGATATGTGATCACTGTTAAAATTATAGAGGAGGTGTATATATAAAAGTAATGAATTAATAAACATGCTTCTATTTATGAACAAACCGTTTCAAAAAGAAAATTGCAAAAAAAAAAAAAAAATCTTGACGATAACCGTTTCTTCCCATGGCTTTGCATTTCCACGCCAAATGAGAAAGGTCAATAGCCCTAAGAATATACTGACTGTCGTAGAGTCACAGCGGTAGAAATAAACCACATCTATATTCTTGTTAAACATTTACCTATGTGATATACATAGAATGGGGGTAGTTAAGCGTGGGTGACAAGGATTTGAGTATGTCTGGATCAGAAGTAAACAAATACACAACTTACGATTAACAGGTGTTTATAAAACTGTTCCAAACATCCTGGTCCAAACCACCCATGTATTTTAGCTAGCATATTTTCTGATTACACCAATCGTCATACATTACAATTATTTCTGTCCGCATGTCCATCTATATCTGGGGCTACAGCCCAAACAGTTTAATGAATGTCTTTAACACATGATATCTAGATGTAATTGTTTAGATTTGATATATGAGCGGTATTTTGTATAAAATAAAAGGGTGTATGTTGGTTTTTCCCAAATGTATGCAGTTAGCTCTTTGATGACTAATATTTCAAAATTAAAGGTTAATCGAAAATGACATTTACGATTTTGTTCAAAATATATATTTGAAAAGTGTTTTCCATGATAATTAAGGATATGTTTGTTTCATTATAAAAGGTCTTTGATGATTAATTTTTGAAAATTTTAAGTTTATTAAAAAATAACATTTACGATTAGGTTCAAAATGTATATCTGAAGAATGTTTTAAATTATAAATATCATTGCATGCATATATGGTAGTTCCATGTGTTCTAAACCATAATAGATGTATAATAAAGTATGTACAATTTTTGCTGTACTAGCTTTTTAAGTCACATTTTTTCCCCAAGCACAAATATATATATAGTCCTACAGCTAATAAACCAATTAAACCCTGAAATTCTGAACCTCAGAGGGTTCTTAAGGTGGTCTTTAATGTGCATTTTCTGAACGAACTGATAATACCAACACAGGAGTTAAACAACTAAATTAGCTTAAGAACAGACCCAACACACTATGGCCCGACCGTTAACACATAACTGTGGAAGGGAGAGCCCAAATTTCATTGGTGATTAACTTCCTGCATCAGTGGCTACGAAGTCTAAATCTAAGATCTAGTTAGTTTGGTTTTCTGGTAATGAATAGGTCAGTGTTTGAATCTCAGCTAGCTGTATACAGTGGTTTTTCCCTAATGATTTCCCTTCCTCTCTTCACGTAATAGCGGGTACATTTCCTCTTAAATTATACCTTACTTATCCCTACCCTCGAAGTATGAACATGCAAATAATCTGGTCAGAAAGAATGACTTGAATAACGAAAATCTTTCATCCCAAATAATTCATTACGTCACAACTTTATTTTATTACTCAACCAAAGAGCTTAGTTTTACTATTGAATATTCAAGGAAAACTAGGTTTATAGGATAAAGAGAGTAAACCACTTTAGTCTACGCAATAGCATCGATCTATTGACTGCTATTGGTAAAAAAAAAAAGGGGGGGAGTAAACGAAATGTGTTTTCTTGTCAGCATAACATGTCATGTCGATCTCCGGGGAGTGCTTGATTCTTAAAGTTCCGACCGTAGATTTTACCGGATTCTGTCAAAACCCTGACTTGTCAGGTGGTATTCTCTGTCCTATCTTATTTTCCTTTACTTCCCCTTCAAATTAATGCTCTTCATCGTGTCTTCTCTCTCACACACCCTCTTAACTTTTCTTCCTCAGACACCAGGATGAAACCATTTCCTGAGACACAAGCCCACCGTAGAAGTTGCTATCAGGGCAAAATATCTTATTTAAAATTTTAAATGTTTTAATTATTGGACTATACATTTTTTATTAAAAAAATAAAGAATTGAATGGATTTTATCAAGATGGATTTCTCCTGTTAAACAGGTGGCAAAGCTTGAAGGAATACTAAGTACATGGTTCTAGATTAAGTTAATTTGTAATACGTAAATAAAAACCAATGTGTTTAAGAAGTGCTTCTCAAAATTAACTCCATTTAACTATTAATATCTTTAGTTGAATCTACAAATACATAATATAACAAATATTTTTTAGTAGTAGATACTTTAAAAAAGTTAGTAAAAATACTGTATTTATTTAAATTATTTGAGTTGTTTAACTTACATTACCTGAACCGGCTCACGACTTATATACTAACTTAAATCTAGACCAGACCCAATAACACACAACACCCAGTTTCCGGCCGTTAATTCATCACTGTGAAAGGTGAAACCCACATTTAACCAATGATAAACAAAAACTCAACCATGCCAGGAATCAATCACAGTACCCTTAGCTAAGCAAACAAACATGCCACTCAAGCTAAGATGTCAGTTGGTACGGATAAAATACAATTTTGTGAATTTAAAGCGATAAATAGTGACGAGAAATAATGAGGTTCTAATCTCAAGAAGGGTATTCTGAATGTTTTTTTTCATGTTTTGTTTTAAATATTTGACCACTTTCCCTGCTCATCACCATCCCATTTTCATGATTATATTTGGATAGCCAGTATGACACACTGACTGATTTCAAGACTTTAATATTACTTTAGCTACCAATTAAAGTTATGTATCAAAGCCAAATTCATTATAGTTATTAACTATTTACAACATAATCTCCTATAAAATAATTACCAACTAGTGTATTGAGTAAAGTGTATTTCTTAAATAAATCAGATGCCTTTAGAATCGAATGACATTTCACCAACTATAAATGATTTATTATTATTATTATTATTATTATTATTATTATATTATAAATTACTTATATTAATTATGAACTATTTTTAAATTTTATGGTCAAACTCCATACAAATATTATACTCAACACTCATAATAAAGGCAAAATTCAATCAATACATGTATTAATAAAGTTTTAAACACAAGTTATAGTAAAATAATTCCACTCAATACTAAAATACAAACTAGGAATTCTCTCTCTCTATTCTTCTAATTGACCCTACACCCACAAGGTAACGTGAGGAGTAAGTGGAGTATTTAACAGTAAGCGCCGACCGACAGGCTGAGCTGAGCTGTTTCATGTCCGATATAAGTAAAAATATATATATATATATAAACCCATTCATTATGAGGCCTTTTAGTATTCCCGGTGCTTTAGAAAGTGTATTTACATCTTTATTTCAGGAAATGTATGTCCATCCACCGATAGGTACTAATAGGAACAGGCATTGTTTCTATGGCTCGCTGAAAATTGATTTAATACATATAATCCCTCAAATGTTTGCTTTATTTAACCACAGAGATTAAAGCTCAGTTTAAAGAGAGTTGAGTTGCAAGTTTTTTTTTTAGAAAAAACTATTTTATTACGGTCAACATAAATAGAATATTGCTTTGATAAATATTTTTATTTTTATTTTCTACATAATGAAATCTCAACATTGCTGGAATATGTGTCGTGGTAGTAGTGGAATTTGGCCATGACCTTCTTCCTCATTTAAAAGGTTTTCGTTCAAATCTCATTATGGTTATGCTGAATATTCAATTACTGTTTAAATAACTATACGTAGAAATTAGATTAAATATATCCAAAGATTAGATTTATTTTAGCCAAAAAATAAAGTATGTTTATTTCGTGAAAAGCATCCCTAGCATCCCACATAAATAATTCTCCTCAAAAAATTGTGAATACAATGTTTGGACGAAGCCAATAACTATTTTTTAATATAATTAATTTTAAAAATGAAGCAATCTACGTATGGTAGCTTTTATAAGTGTACGTATCAATTCTATTTGGGAAAATTTACAAAACTAATTAATTCATTATTTTTGTAATAAAATGTAATCAAAAATAAACAGATAGATAACTAAGTTTAATCAGAAAATTGTCATTAATGGTTAAATTGCTAATTATTGTGAGTACGCTAATTGTATAATTACGTAAAAGATTATATGATGAAACCTATTTTGAAATTGTGGAATTTAATTGAGCCTAGCAAGAATAATCTTAATATCAGTTTTGAATAATTATATCAGCTTTGAATCATAAATGTTTGGAAAAATGATACCACCAGCTTGTTGAGACATGCTTATTAATTTCATAGCCTGACATCAGAGTTTTAATTTACCCAATCAAGCATTTTTAAGGTTTGTTTTCAAGCAAATACAAAGTTTTTTAATATTTAGACCTATTATCACTTTTCCTAGATATGCAAATAGCTACAGTAAAGGGGTATGAATGTAAAAATTTTAACTTAGAGGAAATGTACCCGCATTTGTGTTGAAAGTGTGGAGTTGTTTAGCAAAAAAAAACACCATTAGTACACCGACTGGACCTTTCTATCACTAGCAAAGCAATAAGGATGAGTATGACTCCTTAGACTGCATTTTTCTAGTTTATTAATTTTAATTGGTCGATAATTTTAGAATGTAATTAATATACATAACATCTATCTAAAATTAACATGAAATCCTAAATTAGTATAGATATCCTGTTTTGAGTGACAAACTTTTTTCTGTTTTTCATTGTGGGTATTTAACATTATACTGTTGGTACCAATTATTTTACTTATATCAATACAAGAAAACTAACTTAACTCCAGAACGTAAATTAATAAATGGGAAGGGGATCACCTAAACTTCCTCAATTATTATTTGTTCGTTTGACACCAAGCTTCTGGAAGGTTAAGGTTGAGGAGAGTGATTATTTTACTAAAAGAAATGCAACTTCATTTTCCAAGAGAAATCAAAACACAGCTAAAACGATAAATCCCATGTGAAAGACACCCTCTAATAAACTTACTGAGATTCGAACCAAGGCCCACCCCTTCTTCAGCGATTCAGTATTTAGTGATCCCAACGTCTTAGTCTACAGGAACACCAGTACGGATAATTCCTAGTAATTTTATTTAACCAAAATACAATCTGACCCTTTTTTTAAGATATTTTGAAATAAAAAAAAAAAAAATGGAACCTGACACAATATTTTAACGAGGTCCATTGCACTATTAAATGCACATGTTGCTAACATATTAAAACTTATTATAAATATCAGTCTAAATTTTATTTTACAGTTAATTTATACACCAGAAGGGATTTTCCAAAACATAAAACCTATTTTTTTTCTTTTTTTTCGATGAAACATTGATTTGGTTGAATCATTTGTTTTGTAATCAACGATTTTCTAGTCGATAACAGGTTTTTTTTACGGTTGCGTTGTTGCGACCACACGTCCGTTAAATAGTTGAGAATAGTAATCCGCAGCTGATACACGCTGTTATAAATATAGTGATTCTACTCTCTTTTTTTGCACATAAACAAAACAATAATAAACCATCCTGTGGCAGATTGGCTAGAAAAGGCCCAAAATAAAACGGTTTATATAACCATGGCTGGATTACGTGAGAGAAACCACTTTTTTTTCTAATCAGTGTATGGATTTGTCCTATTAAATAATATAAATATTCTTAATGATAATTTGGGAGTATAGTTCTGAGTCAGTGATCTTAGGTTAACATACATAGGACGACTATCAATCGTTTAGCAAGAGAATATTAAGAAGCATTGAATTGATACAAAATAAGGTTAAACTAAAATGCTTTAAAAACCAAATTGCAAATTGATGGATAAAATAATGAACAATTATTTAAGTATCAAGATTTAATAGTGACTATTATCAATCTTATTTTAATATTCTATAAATACCAGAAACAACGAAGATGCGGACAAATATGTCAGTATTGTCTTGTCTGTTTTTTCTGTGAAGGAGAGGTTGTGATTCTAATCATAGCCGGGTGTACATAAGTATGTTTTAATACGTGGTTTTCTACTCTCCCTCCACTCAAATGCAGCTACACAACCTCTAAATTCTACCTTCATCCTTACCTAATTATAGTAAGACCGCTTGAAAGAGTTTAATGTGTGTAGGATGGAAAATAATGACTATCATAAGATGAATGTGTTTACAACCTTTACCAAATTCGACTAGAAACATAATGTGTGCTTTATTTCACGTGAAGCTGTTAATGATCCTCCATCAATTATTAAAATACCCTGATGGTGGTTTACAAAACAAATCTCTTAATTTAAATTAAGTATGAAAAATTATATACAGTGTTTTACTATAGTAAAAGTTTAAGGGCACGGACACAACTTTTAAGAAAGACGAATTAATATGGCTTCGTAATAAAAACACCTGTTTACCTTATTACTTAAGGATTAATTTTTGTCTGAGCTTCACAATTTTCATTATTTTTCGTATGGGAGCAAACAACCCTTTCCTCTAATTCACCGCTTTTCATAAGAGTATTTAGATTCCAAAGCACCAGAGTTTAATTATAATTATATCCCGCCGCGTCTTACTACTTTTCAGACTACAAGCATTTTATCATTAATAAAGTAAGGATGAAAAGTTTGTTAAAAATGATTTTTCTCATGAAATTCCTGTTTTCAGATAAAAGTAAAAGAATACGTCTAGTTCAAAAATATTTGAGTTGTGATTTTATTGGATCTTATTCTGAAAACTATGTATTAATTAACTTACGCTTACCTTTATTAAATATTTGAAGAGTTTTAAATTTTTACCGAATTCTTACTTTGTTCCAATGATACTATATAAACACATCAGATATTGAATAGGATCATTCCTGTACATCTCAATTCGGAAGGTCAAATATACGTATGCAAATATTTACCTACATCTCTAAAACAAATATAATCAAGCGTATGGGTTTTTTAAAACTCAAACATTCTAGCTTGCATCTTTAAACACCATTGTATAAAACCAATACAAAATGTAAACGGCCCAAATATGCAAGTGGATTCTATTCCAAAGCTATGGAAACACTGTGTATTTAGATTGTATATAAAGTTTATTTTCAAACGAGGAACTCAAGCGAAATTAAAGGTCGTACAATACATTGAAACCAACAAAGTTAGCCCAGAAATAGAGCGTAATTTATTTTTAACCATAATATTTATCATTGTGGTTATTAAATAATTTATACGAAGAGTAAGAATGAGGAAGACAGTTTTAGAGAAAGTATACCCGAATAGCTTGGAAAGGGATGGGAAAACCACAACACTCTGCCGAGGTCCTACCCTTATTTAAGTCTAGCCGATACCGATATTCCAACCAGATTACTGCTATTTTTTGTTTTTATCATTGCGTCTTATTACCTGTACAGGTTATGCGCATATATGATAATTACTCTAATGGGGTAGGGTTGAGGTTTGAACCATTTCATAGCTAATCTACAAGCATTAGCGTGGAACGAGAGTGGGAAACAATTGAGGAAAACCACCCTAAGTAGACCAGGTTATGCGCATTTATTATAATTACTCTAAGGGGGTAGGGTTGAGGCTAGAAACATTTTAAAGCTAATATACAAGCATTAGCGTGGAAGGAGAGTGGGAAACCATTGAGTAAAATCACCCTCAGTAGACCAGGCTATGCGCATATATGATAATTACTCTAATGGGGTAGGGTTGAGGTTAGAAGCAATTTAGAGCTAATCTACAAGCATTAGCGTGGAAGTAGAGTGGGAAACCATTGAGGAAAACCACCCTCGGTAGACCAGACCAGGATTCAAGCCTCAATCTCCCCGGCTTCATGAGGTCAGTCTAACTGGAGAGCAACGCCTTAAACCGTTTGACCACCGAGATTACTGTTATAAACTTGAGTCTTCTTTTTTTTTATGGGAAATGTAGGGTTGTTGGGTTTTAAATCTACATTTTGGTTACTGATACATATCTATTCAAAATAAATCAGAATATACATTATGTGTAAGGTCCTCGATGTATGTAAATCTTCACGTATCCAGTGCTATTTATAGATATTTCTACTAAACCTTCAAATCTCAGTTGATATCAAAATGTTCCCTAATCTCTTTTAAAAAACCAAAAGTTTCCCTTTCCTGGAAAAACAAAAAAAAGAATTAGTGAAAAGGGCCGCCTCTTCTTTATCCTTACAACCCCCTAATGAAGGGCTCACTCTTCCATTTGTGTAGGCAATACCATGTGATTTCACCTTGCTAGGTCAACCTTTTATAGGGATGGACGTACTAAATGAAGTTGAAGTTTGTATGTATCAAGTTGACTGAGTAGTCCTTTAGGAATGCATCGTTAGATAAAATGGGGCAAGTCCACAAATAATTCTGAACAAAGTTATATTTTAAATATTGGTTTAATCTCAGTAAACCTGTCGCATTTTGTTTATGGAAGGGTGGAGAGGTGTTTAAAATTAGAGAAATATTTTCAAAAGTAAACTATTATATAAAAATTAATTTTTACTAGTGGCAAATAAAACTCCATCTCTTTTTCTTAACTATAAAAGATGTAGTAATTTATTTTCTGTCCTTTTTTTGATTTCCTGTGGATTTAACTCCTTTTACTTGAAGGGCTCACCTCTAGCGATTGTCTTGCAAGTCACGTGTTCAGTCCCCGTTGTTGGTACTGACCGGTCATGTTTCCCCCTCGTCCCATCCCTCCATTTCCCTTCTATTCGTGTAGAATACCCGTAGAATCCCTGAGGGACACGGGTTCTACTTGTGGTTTGTTACACGAGACGTGACCACCTGAATCGCAATAGGAGTAGCTCACATCTGAAATCTTCCTCCAAACCCCTTAACCCCACCCTTCTCAAATTGGCTTCATCTACTACACAGATGGGGTACCCTTTGTTACACTTTTTATCTTATTAAAAATAAGTGATTAGATAGGATTTTATTAGGATTAAGTGCGCAAATTGTGTAGTGACGTGTGCTGAAAAACAATTTAAAGGTTGTCTTTTTGCACCATGTCTACCACATATCCAAACTATTTGAGTTTAATTACACTAATGGAATAGATTTCCTTTTGCATAACATCTTACTACATGTTTATGTTATATGCAAATGTAGGATACTAATCACGCTAATAAGTTAGGGATGAGAAAAGTTGGATTAATAGGAAAATTTACCCAAATTTGCTAAAGGGAGAGTGGAAAAACCATAAATGAAAACATCCTCAGTACACCGGACTGGGATTCGAACCTCGATATCCTTCTCATAGGCAGTCTTGTCTTGTGATAGAATAATGCCTTAGACCATGCAGACACCGAAGGGGTCCAGGAATAGAGGTGATAGTTATAAAATTTAGAGTAAATGTACCGATATGGAAGAGGAAGGAAGTTTCAAATAATCTGCACCAGAACTAGGGTTTATTGGGCATGGGAGAAATATTATGGAAAATTATGTACATTGGCTGTATGATGTCGTGCTAGTGTATTGATGTGAAGGTGATAGAGATAAAGAGTTGGTATTAGTAAATATGTGATTATTGTGCTAAACTAGGGTTTGTACTAAAATTGGGCTAACAGATTTTTCTACTTATTAGATCTATCGATTAATTGTGTTGATTTTTTAATTCTATTTTCGTATTGAGATTGTTAATTTAGTATATTTTTATTTTGTAATATAGCTATTTGGAATCGAATGTTTTAAAGAGTTGGATATTCTTTTTATAATATTTGTTTGTGTGTGAGGGTGTTTTTAGATACATAAAAAAATTACAACTGTTTCTATCAAATCTGAATTCAAATAAATGTCCTTCGTATAAAACAGTCCAATATAGATAGCGTTAGAATCAAAGAAAAATTTGTGGACTCAACATTTTTAAATTGATTCGAAATATACAATTTAAAAATGTATTTACTGTGTATTATATTTAACATCAATGATTGTTTGAATAAATAAAAAATATTATAATGAAACAAGCTATAATAATAAATACATACCTTTTTTTATCAATATTTAATCCTTATCTCCTTACCAAAATTCAAGATGTTTTCCAAAATATATACAATTAAGGTTAAATTATTTTGTAAATAATAATTTGGTGTACTCTATGAAATTATAAAATCCATGTTAAACATCCTATAATTATATTTTAGTAAAGATTTTTTTAAAGATTTTATTAGTAAATGGGTTACACACTTTTCTCCAAAGGATCAAATAATTTCAATGTTGTAAACATTTTCTACAGCAATAATTAGTACGATTTTCATTTAATAACATTTTCATTGTATACTTAATTTCTTAAAAAAAAAAAGGTGGATCGTTGAATCAATATTGTGTAGTGTTTATAAAGCTATATAGACTATTATTCAGACACGCTATACCCACACGGCAACTCACTCCTGATAAGAGCATTTATTATTGATTATGAACGCAAGCTAACTCCTGCAGCACATGACGCGTTAGCCACATGATAAAAGGTTATGCACCTACGTTTACGTAGCTTTAACTTAAATAAACACATTTATAAAGGTATTTATTATAATACGCAACCAAATACCATTCTTTTCCCCGTATTAATACAGACTAATTTACATGGAAAGGGCAATTTAGAAAATATAAACAAGCAATCCTTGCGTCCAAGAGGGATGTAATTTAGCTATTTTATTAGTAGATCTATCATTTTATTTATAATGTAATATAGTAAATAAATATTCAAAGTTATAGTTCACATCATTTAACATATGAGTACGTGATAGTAGCTGTTAAATAAGGCTCTTCCAATTAAAATTGGACTGTACCCGTCTGAAATATTAACATATTTGCAATAAAAGGGTATGAATGAGGAAGGTATGACTAAGAGGAAATTTACAAAATTTGTTTCAAATATTACGTTCATCAACATGGTTTTTAATTTTTCCTTTTAAGATGTTGGAGGAGGAGGTTATTTTGGAAGAAGTGAATCCACATTAGTGTGAAAAAAGGTATAACCGTTAGAAAGAGGTTGGAGGAGGTTATTTTGGAAGAAGTGAATCCACATTAGTGTGAAAAAAGGTATAACCTTTAGAAAGATGTTGGAGGAGGAGGTTATTTTGGAAGAAGTGAATCCACATAGTGTGAAAAAAGGTATAACCTTTAGAAAGATGTTGGAAGAGGAGGTTATTTTGGAATAATGAACCCACAGTAGCGTTAATGATGGTATAGCAGAAAAAACATAGAATAAAACTATAGTGATGGGATGAGTATAAAAATAATTTAGCCTGATTTAACCGTGATAAAGAGGCTGGTGCTCTAATTTTAACTGGGTTTTTATCTGAAAGCCTGTTTTTTTTATTTGTTTTCCGCTCTCCCTCCACGCCAATTTGGGTATATTTCTTATAGATTCTTCTTCATCATTCTCACCACATTAACTTTACTAACATACTGCGTATAACAGCAACGGGTATTAATACGTGGTAAAAAAAAACACGTAATAAGCCACATGTGGACATTCACTCTCATCCACCCCTCCTCCTCACAAAAAGAGCACCCAACCAATATTTGAGCCTTGAAAATTAATAAAACCATAAATGAAAATACAATATTATATTCAAACCTGCTTTAATTTTAAATTATATTTTTTTAAATTATGTTTAGAGTCTTGAAATCGTAATGTATGTTTAAGAGTAGTTTAGAAGATTTTGTGCATCACATATTACTACGCTTTTGGGCTATCAGTGTAAGCTTATTTATCTTAATTAATACGGTGATAAATAAGTTAAATGCAGTGGAAACTAACCCTAATTTGGGTGAAGGGGAAGACCAAAAAAAATTGAAAAAAATTACTCAAAAATCATGAGCATTTGAACACTTATCTCCCCATTATGGCAATCAAGTCTATTCCGAGACTGACATGTGTATGATTTCATTGTCACGACAGAAAGTTTTTTAACACTGACTCTTGCTAACCATTCAGGTTAAAACTTCACACCAAAAGTAAATTTTAAGTTAAATAAAGCATGATTTTTACTGATCCCATGTATAATGTAATGTACCTACCTACATTCTAAACTTTCTAAGAGAAAGTTGTGGGTTATTTACATTAAATATTTTTTTAAATAAATGCCATATTTTAAAACAAGTATTTACAAAACACACATTCCATACATCGTTTTAATGAAAAGTAATAGGTACGTGTGGGAAAATGGTGGGGAGGGAAGGTTTGTATGAATAATCTTTGTTTAATTTTTCATTCACTCAAAACCACCAACGAAACATTTAGAATAAATTAATTTTAAGTCTTTTAACAATTTTTTACTGGCAAGATTATACAAAAAATGATGTGACGTGTATGTGGAACGTATATTAATTAATTCTAGTGTCCACCGGACAACAGCCAGCTTTGGTGGCCGCATGGTTTAACGCGCTTTTCTCGCAGTACTGCAGATTACAGGGAGATCGGGGTTCGAATCTTGGTCGGGTGTAATGAGTGTTATTTAGCCAAAGTGGTTTTCCACACTCCTTATACGCAAATGGGGGTATAATTCTTCCAAATACAGCCTTAAAACCATTAGCGTAATTAGTATATAAGCGTATAACCTCAATGGTTGGTTAGCAAAACATGATGCAAAAAAACTGACAAAAATTATCTTATTGTAAAGTCATAATATTAAAAATTAGTAATATTATGTATATTCCAATATTATATTTTGAATCTTTTGTCATGTGTACTAAAATTGAGCCGCTAATAATCTGATCTGTCAGTGGCAAGGAGGTCATGGTTTGAGTCCTGGTAAAGTGTACTGAGAGTAGTTTTCGCTAAAGGATTTTCCAACCTCTCTCCACAATATTGAGGGGCCAATTTCCTATAAACACCATCACATGCCTGCGCTAATCCAGTTTCACTTTCTATGAACTACCGTCCTCATCTCTGCCCCATAGATTAGAAAAATAACTCATGATATTAAAACTTAAGGTCCATGAAAATAAAATATACTCTGCATTGTTTAATATTTCATGTTTTACTTAATATTTTTGTTTTATAAGTTCCTCTTTACAGAATATTCCCTTCAAAAATAATCCATTAATATACATATATACCCACTTCAATGGCCGCGTGGCCTAACGCACCACTCTCATGTTGGACTAGACTGCCGAAGACGGGAGATCGGGGTTTGATCCCGGTCGGGTGCACTGAGCTTTTTCACTCTCCTTCCAAACAAATGCAGGTGCACTTACTCTCAATTGAACCTTCCTAATCCATAAATCATTACTGTATTTAATACATAAGTGTACAACCAGAATGGGTAGCAAGACGTGCTGGTAAAAAAAAATATACATATATTCATAAAGCACCATTGTGGACCTATCCACATGTTTACAAAACCACGCCATGTGACATCAAAAGTTGAACTAAATTACGGTAACATGTAAATCTGCAGCAAAGCAGAGCTAAATCTAGTCCTCAGGTTGAGAGCAATAGTCGTAAGCATGCTTCTTTTAGAAAGAGATGTGGGTTTTCAAAACTCCGGGGATAAACCCCGGTCCCTTTCATAGTCCGGTTCATATAATATCGCTTGAGCCAGACTAGACCGATCGCATGATGACACGATGGTGGTCTCACGGGTGCCCTTTGAGTACCACTTGAAAGGCTCCACAACAACCGGTCCCCTTCGACCCTTGGTGAAAACCTCCATACCTCAATACTCAAGGGCATAGGAACCACGCAAGGTTGGGTCATTACGAACACCTTCAATTTAATAAATAAAGTTAGTTTGATGGCAAGCTGTTACCTATATCAGTGATCACATTGTCTAAGAAGGTGTTACTCTAGCACAGTGGTCCCCAAACTTACTAAGAAGAGGGCCACATCAAAATATTCAAAAATCTATTTAGGCTGGATTGAACATTATATATGCAATACACATATTATATATATAATGTAGCATTTCGTTCTAGATCTCAATTAGATATATGAATATTTTATAACCATAGTTAAACATGACAAAAAATTAATGTAAGCTGTGCAGCCAACATAATTACCCCCTCCCTCCTCAAATCAGAAACGTACCTCAGATCAGACCATCCGCTCTAAAGACACTTTATGGAACGCGGATATATAGGATTTTATAAATTGCACTCAGGAGAATCATCATTTTAGTATTAGTATTTTATTTTTTATGTTTTTCAAAGCGTCAGTGACCAGATTTGGCTCACGGGGCGTAGTTTGGAGAAAACCTGCTCTAGGACATTGTTTCCCAAATGGGGCTCCATGGGAACCTGGGGTGCCTTCCATGAGGTAAAATAAGAGTTTCCGGCAAAAAATAAATAGTTTAAAAAAAACATTACAATGTAGCGTTTATTCCCGTAAAGCTACAACGGTTATAAATGAAAGAAAGACTGGACACTATTGGAAATAAAACAAGTAAACTCACGTTGCCCCATTCAACAGCTTCAACTCACTAATGTACTCCCCGCACAAAAAATAATAACATGCCGCAATGAATTTAACTGACCAACTAAGCGAGTGAAATCATGAAGACTGAACTTTGCATTATCGGGGGCATGTTGGGAAAATTGTGGCGCGCACGCGCAAGAAGGTGGTGATGTTTTGAAACATTTGGTTTAGAACAATCTACCAGCTGCTACGTTATTCTACCGTCGTCTATTTATCCCCTCCCTCCTGCATTGTTTTGTGTTTGCCTGTGTTTTGTTACCCCTCTTCTCCCTCTCTGAGCTAGAATAATTTTGTATTAATGGTGTAGTCCAGGTGGACGAACTACTCTTGTTAGGATCAGGTCCTCGGACATACATAGGTGTCCGGGATGTTTTTAGATGTACGCAATTCCCTTTTGGCTGTTGTTTTTGAAACCCTGTCTGGCTTGAAAGTTTTATAATGTTAGTGACTTATGAGTAACTTAGAGCCTGTCTGACGTGAGAGTTATAGTATTCTGGTTAGAACGAAGGTTAGTAACCTCTATCCTGTTTGGCGTGAGAGCTTTATAATGTTAGTGACTTATGAGTAACTTAGAGCCTGTCTGGCTTGAGAGCTATAGTATTCTGGTTAGAAAGAATGTTAGTAACTTATACCCTGTCTGGCTTGAAAAGCTTTATAAGAAAGTTAATGATTTATGAGTAACTTATAGCCTGTTTGGCTTGAGAGGTTTGGTATTGCCATTAAGGAAGGAATATTAGTAACCTACCGATTTTGGTAATAAATTGCCGCAACTATTGTTTTTGTTGTAATATTCACTTATATTTACATATACCAAATTTTCATTACTGTTCAATATTTAATCTCGCTCTATTCAATTTCAATAAATAAAATAATATTTACTGAAATATTTCTTTATATCAAAATTCATGTTATATCCTTCTCGCTGGTAACCAAGTACATATAATTATCCACATTACAACATGTTGAAGAGTGAGTTCAGGGAAACAGAAAATGAATAGACCTTAGTACGGCCTATTTACTTTGTGATTATCCTATCGGCTCCTCTCTAATTATTATATCCCATTTGTTATTCTTGATTTTGTTGTGCACCAGCCTTAGTTCGTTGGGAATTAAGGGTGGTGTTACAACAATTTAAAAATATTGCAGTTACTGTTGTTGTCAGACGGTCAAATTGTTGTGTTTGAACACAAAAGTGTCTAAATGTGTTCATGAAGAGACGAACCAGAAAATGTCACATTCTTAGAGTGCATGAGCCCAAGGAGAAGTGCGCTTGGTTGTAAGAAATTTGCAGTTTAGGCTGTTTGTACGCGTCTCGTGAGCTGTCTTCTTGATTGTAAGATGGTGCCGAAGCTCAGTCAGAATGTTTATAATTATATCTTGTGAATAATTTTTGGCCATACTCACTTTTTATAATAAACGTCAAATAATAGAACCCATTACCTTTTACCATACTTTAAGATCTGGCTATCTACCAGTCCCTATCCTCGGTTTGGGGCTAGCAAATATCACTAGTTGGAGCGCAGGCAGTGATAGTACGTTTATATCTGGCGGACGAGAAAATATTTGGGTCAGGTTTCTTTTACTGTACAAATTGTGTAATAAACTGTCTTTGTAACTGTAATCTAGAGACCCGCCTCGGTGGCGTAGTTGACTAACGCGCTAGACGTGTTGAGCTCGACTGCTGAGGACGGGGAATCGAGGTTCGAATCTCGGCTGGGTGAACTGGGGGTGGTTTTTCCTAAATGGTTTTCCACTCTCCCTCCACGCAAATGCAGGTTCACTTCCTCTAATTCAACTTCCCAATTCCTAATCCATTAGAGTAATTAGTACTTAAAGCGTATAACCCGAACGGGTAGTAAGACGCGGTGTTTATATTATTATTATTATTATTATTATTATTATATTATTATTATTATTATTATTATTATTGTAGTCCAGAGCCTGCTGATAATCCGCTCCACTTGTGCAAATGTTCATTCACTAGCAAAAATTTGGGAGTCTCTGTTTATCCATGTGGAATTGAAAAGTGAAACTACAATCAGTTGAGTGCTTACAGTTTAACAAACTAATAATAACAAAGAATCTGATATTGGAATTATCTTTTAGTTAAGCGTAAAGCCTTGTCATTTTTTTCCCCTGACAATCCCGTATACAAGGTGACTGTATTTATTTATGGCACATGAAAGAGAACAAAACGTGTAGTTCCCCCTGAAAATTGTTGCTTTCAGTTTAAAGGTGTTTAACCTTGAACCAAGGGAAAAAAACTGTGCTATGCTGAAATGTATTCAAGGGATTCTATTATTTTAAACAAGATACAAAGAGTTCCATGACTACATTTAATTGAGAAACGCTACTCTAGCATTGGATTAGATTACTGGTGACAGGGTGTTTGGCTTTCAAAACTGAGCTGGGTATATTGAGGTTTACTTATTCCTAGAGTGTTTCTCCCTCTTCCTCTATACAAATGCATGTACATTTCCATTCAGTATATATTATCCTCCTCACTACAACTCATCGTGAAAATGTGGGAAAAGCCCGGATGCAGTACAAATAAAAAAGTATTTGTTAGAACATCGTTAGTTAATATAGCGTTTTTTGCTTCGATACATAACTACTTACTCAGTTATTTAGTTTAATATATTAACTGTAATTATCTTACCGTTTGTTAGGATGGTACAATTTAACATTTTGAAATTTTACTATCTTGGAATTAATTTTAATTAGTTAAATTTACTGCCACACCAAAAATTTAATCAAATATGATCAATTATAAATTCATTTTAAGTTGATTGGGTAACGCGTTACTTTGATTAATTTAATTAGTTAACTTAATGACAAACACTTGTGAGATAATCTTGATTCCTTAAACAGCCCCCTCCTAAAACGTTTCACGTAGCTGATCTCGCTTATTCCCGCCTGGAAATGACAATATAATTACGTGTATGAAGTGTCTTAAGGTCTCCAGTGAGAATTGTGTGATTAAACTGTATTTGAATAGAATAAGTTTGTACAAGATAGCTTTGAAATATTTTTAACATCTTTTCTTTTTCTTTTGAAAAGTAATTTATTCTCTCTTGATTAGCAAGCGTTTGTTGTAAAATAAGCCTTTATAAGAGCCTTTCTTAACATCCTTTTTTGTCATAGAAACTACTTTAACCAATTTAACAATAGAAATATTATAAACATTCACCAACAATGCTAGTTTTAGAGTAAAAATGTGTTAAATAAGCGAGAACAGATCACTTACCAAAAAAAATCAAAGCTCGTTTAAAATCTCGCTTGTACACTATTTCTTCGATTTTAATTATTACACTTTTATTGGTGCTACATGGTCAAGCACCGAGACGCGTTGCAGACATTTAGAAATCACTGATTATTTAAGAAATTGATTGATAGTTTTTTATGTAGTTTTCAATATATTATTATTTTATTTATTATTATTATTATTATTATTATTATTATTAGCACCACGTCTTACTACCCGTTCGGGTTGTACGCACTTACGCTAATGTGTAATGGTAGGGTGATTGTGAGATGAAATGAAGGACCTACAGTTTAACGTGGAATCCGAACCACGGTGGAGACCTGGCATTCCTAGTTTTCAATAAATTGTAGTCTAAAACTCTCATCAAGTTCCCGGCTAGATATAAAGTTTATATCTTAATTTTTAAAGGTAAACAAACTCAACGACCTTTGACGCCTTTTTTTCTACTTTTGATATTAAATAAAAGGGTTATAATCAGTATGCAGCCTTCTTCTAATAAATAAAGTCATGTTTTGATAGGGATGCGGAATTTTTTTTTATGGTAGTGTGGAATTGGTTTATAGGATTTTATGTAAATTATCAATTTTTTTTAAAAAGTTTCAATTTAAAATTAAACCATTTTTAACCGATCTGAAAATTGAAAAATGACAGCTGGACACGGTAATCGAAGCCGAGACCTTTGTCTGAGAACGCCAACGCTCTAACCACTGAGCTATTAAGAAATCGTCCCGTGACCAGGGTCATTATTCACTCATATTAAAGGCAGAGTACGGAAATTGGTGACTATTGCTGCCACTTGTACAATTATTAACATTTTTACCTAGTCAGAGCTTTCACCTATATTTTGTCAAAAACAATATTTAAAAATATCAAATCACTTGATAAATATTCTAGGATAAATAAAAGTCTGGAACTCTTCTCAGTGATTTATCATGTAGCCCTCTTAAAGAGACCGAGATTCGAACCTCCATCTCCCCGTCCTTGGTGGTCTAGCTCAACACGACTGGTGCGTTAGCCAACTACGCCACCGAGGCGGGTCTCATTAATAAAATTCTACTCAAAGTAATATACATTAATTTCATTTATGTAGACCTACACATGGATAATGAAACCGAATTACGTAACTAATCGTCAAATACTGTATTTCCGATTATGGTGAGGTTGAGGTTCGAATCTCGGCGGAGTTCACTTGGGTTTGTTTTCCCCGTGTATGTTTTCCCATTGTACCCTCTCTTTGTTAATAAAATGGCTATCCCCCTCAAATTACCCTAATCATATATATATATATATATATATATATAATATATGATTAGGGTAATTTGAGGGGGATAGCAATATATTATTATATCCTTCAATTAAGTTTTAATAGCCATAGTGTTATTCAAACTGGTGAGAACACAAATATTATTTTGTTAGCGAAACTTATTAACCATTTGGTTTTGACGTATTTGAACTAATTACTAAGGTGTGTTAGTGATAATGAAGGTTGAATCTAGAATAAGTTTACTTATATTGGCGTGGAAGGGGATAAGAAAACAGTTTTGGAAAAACAGAGTTCGTGTACATAACAAGGATTTGAACCCTTATCTCCTCGTTATTGGCAGTCTAGTTTATCACTAGAGTGGTGCAAGCTCGTCTCGTCAGGTTTGCTGGAAAATGGGAATTTTGGGCTCGAATCTCTGTCGGGTGTACTGGGGTATATTTTACTCAATGGTTCCCACTTTTTTCTACATGCAAATGCGGGTGAATCTCCTCTAAGTTTTACCTTCTTTATTACTATACCAATAGTATAAATATGTGATGTGAGTAGCCGTTAGGACAAAGGTATTAATTTGATAGGAAGACCTATTTTTGACGGTTAAATTACTAACTAAATTAATTTCAATATACGTCAAATCTTTCGTCTTCAGCTGTTCATTTTGATTTGTAAAATCAATACCTAAAATAACAATAATAATAAAACAAAACTTATCAGTGTTCAATGCAAAAGAATATGTATTTGTCAACCTCGGTGGATTTTGGGTAAAGTACTTGCTTCAAGACCCGATTTCCATGGGTTCAAACCTAGCCGGGTCAACGTATTTTTCTTCAACAGTAAAAATCGTTAGCACAACTTCCTTTGGATGTAAAGCCTCCGGTCCCAAAATGATTGTGGCATGATATAGAACCTTGAAATATGTGTGAAAATAACTTTCCGGCAAAATTGGCAGGCCCTTTTGCTCTCACTTATATAAATTCTCGTGTACCGATATAATTAGTGGGTTCATAAAATGCACGTTAAATACCTCAAATAAAATAAAAATAATTATGTATTCTTTAATTTTTTCCCTAGAATAAGCATACTATAATAGTAAGACGCTATGAACAAAAACAAAAACACAGCCTGAGAGTTAAACCAACCATTAAAATTAATAGCCTCTGACTTTCCTCATGAACCTACAACAAGATAACTTTGACTCATGTCCTTGTATCTTTCCTTCGTACATAACTTCCACCCTCTGCCACCAACCAAACCACGCTGCGAGAGACGCTGGACGTCGCTTTATCAGCGTCCAAGCATTCAGCCTCAATGGCATCACGGGATTCCACCAAGGGCTACCTCAACCAAGCGGATATTCTCAACGGGAAGTACAGTACGCGTTGGTTTCTGAAATCGATAAACTTCATTTGCGGGGAGGATGTAGAGGACGCAAAAAAAGTCAGTGTTTTATAGTTTGGCAAATCTTTTTTAAACAAAATAAGTAAAAATAGTACTCCAGTAGAACATAGAGTTTAATTTTCTTTATATAGTGATATAAGAAAATTCTAATATTTATCATGAGCGAAGTGACATTAGATGAGAAACATTATAAACTGATAGAATAAGATTTCAATAAATTTTAGGACACCCTTGACAGATATTCAAGAATTTTTAATATCACAATGGTGACCTGGTGGTCTAGGGGTAAGGTGTCAGACTTCTGTGCTGGGGTCCGGGGTTCAATCCTCGGTCACGGCACAGATTTATCTGATTACCAAACCCTTCCTTCACCTCTGACAAGACATCTTGTGAATGTGGGGATGCCAGGCCTCCACCGTGGTTCGGATTCCACGTTAAACTGTAGGTCCTCCATTTCATCTCATAATCACCCTACCATTTACACATTAGCGAAAGTGCGTATAACCCGAACGGGTAGTAAGACGCAGTAATAATAATAATAATATCACAATGTGAAGAAAATTAAACTCTGTGTCCTTCATACCGAAGTAATATTTGATTTATTTTTACCAACAAAAATGTATAATATAAAAACTGCAAAAACACTTTTGTTCCCTGCATCCCCGACTTAACCAAAGAATGGGTGGTGGAATTATTGGTTTGGTTTATTGATTTTAATTTTTGTTCATATATATTAACATCTATGAAAATACCAAATTGAAGATGCTTTCCCCAAATAGGTTGGATTATTTTCCAGCACAGCTGATTCTTGAACTCGGTTGAAGGTTTATTTTTTCAGGTGTTTGCTTTGATTTTCAAACGAATAGGCCAACCAGAACAGTTAATTAATAACTTACTTCATTCTTATCGTGTACTAAAATTATGCACTTTCAATACTGGTAATGTAGTAAGTGAGCGAAAATTAAATAGTGATAAATTTGTGTACAAACAAAAATTAGAAGTAATAAATATAAATTAGTATATAAGACATATATATGTATATAATATATAAATATATATATATATATATTATATATATATTATATAGGACATATACAAAAATATCACTCTCTAATTTTTGCTCACTTATACAATACTAGCAGTGCATCATTTTTTATGTATGGATACTATTTATATATATATATATATATAATATATACTATATATGATATATATATATATATACTATATATGAATATATATATATATATATATATAATATATATGAATATATATATATACTATATATGAATACGATATATATAAAGTAGGCTCTAATTGGAATAGTAAATGTGAAAGTGAGTTAATTTTTCTGGCAAACATTCTTAGTAAAATAAATGTGTATGCCAGAAATGCTAAAGAAAATTAACTTTTAAATTTAAGAGCAGTTTTTAATCTTTCAATTAATATAATTTTGTTGTCGTTGATAATGAAAGATTATTTTCTATCACTAACAGCATTTGTATTATTCTTAGTATTTATATTTTCAAAACAACACAAAAATATCCCATCAGATACAGATTTATATTGGAAACCAACTTCAGAACAACACTCAAAATTTCAATAACAATTTATGAGAGCAATTAATTTCATAAGAAATGTTTATTGTAGTAGCACGTCTTACTACCATTCGGACTAGACGCCTGTATAGGGAATAGAAGAAGTGAACATTTAGCCGTCTTAACAACATATCGTGTTTTTCACAACGACATGATATCCATGATTATGGTATATAGTACCTAAATATGTCGGAATGAAGTAATCCAGCCTCTTGCCAGAGTTGGATATCAAGAATGAGTAATGGGACAAAGAAGACACAAATAAGACTTAGATTATTCTATATTACATAACTACTTCATTTAATTTGTTTGGTAGTTTGGCAGTTTAGCAGATGTTAACTTAATATTTATTCTGTAATTTTACAATATTATTATTATTATATTAGCACCGCGTCTTACTACCCATTCGGGTTATACGCACTTACGCTAATGTGTAATGGTAGGGTGATTGTGAGATGAAATGAAGGACCTACAGTTTAACGTGGAATCCAAACCACGGTGGAGTCCTGGCATTCCCACATTCACAAGATGTCTTGTCAGAGGTGAAGGAAGGGTTTGGTAATCAGATAAATCTTTGCCGGGACCGAGGATTGAACCCCGGCCGCCAGCATAGAAGTCTGACACCTTACCCCTAGACCACCAGGTCACCAATTTTACAATAAATTTGGACTTAACATTGTTCGTGCCAAATTATATTGTATTTTATATTTTTGCATTAATATTTTAATGTGTCAACTTATGTTTTAGACTATTCATCAACTCGTTTGAGATTTATATTTTAGTTGATGATGCATTATAATTTTATATAAATGTTAATAACTTACACTGTTACTTCACCAAAATTATTTTTAAATTTTTTCATTTTAGTGCTTGTTAAACTCACTGATTACATTTATCACTTTATCAAATATCTTAACTTTCATTATAACGACTCCTTACTTTCAATTCAACCATTTTTTAGAATGTTTTCTAAAATGCAATAAGAGAAAAGCTGAAATGTTTTTTTACTAGAGTTACGTTTGTAAACGAAATCTTTTAATTTGATTGTATCTATAGCCTAGCAAAATATATTTGATACAACTTTTTCTTTGAGATAGGTGTATCTTAATTTAAAGCTCCTTGTCTCACTTTCCTTTGATGATGTCATTTCCACGTAATGTGTGAGGTTTTTTGAAAGAAAACATTTATTTATAAAAGTTTATACAACCATGGGTTCTTGATGTCAGCCGCTTACCTCGCATAGGGGTGAGTGTAAAAAAAATATATTAAAGACAGTTTATTAAGCTACGCCAACATTCCCCCACCCCTTACGCCCCCTTCACCCCTTATCTCGTATTAACATTAAATCTTCTGGGGAAAGTCTGCGGAGAAAACTCTTTATCTTGAGAAACAAAAGTTAAAACGCGGTAAGGTGTAACTAAGGGATGGGGGTTGTCTCTTTTAAAATCTCTTCGACGACAACTGGCCGTAACATAAGTTGTATAATGATTATTGAAAAATGTCACCTGGACACGGAATAGAACTCGGGACCGTGTCCTGGTGTTATTTTTATTTATTCAGAATATGATATCTAGCTGGAGTAATCCTCACTAAAAGCATAAATAATAACTTTGGATATTTGATTCATATGTTGTATAGTTTCACATCCATAAAGGCGATTCCATGGTATAAGATGGTGATGTAGGGGACGCGGAAAAGGTCAGTGTTTTTTTTCAGTATTTA
Organism: Timema cristinae; assembly: GCA_039000515.1. NCBI lineage: Eukaryota > Metazoa > Arthropoda > Insecta > Phasmatodea > Timematidae > Timema > Timema cristinae. The sequence continues at coordinate 42,853,791 of JBCFYV010011172.1, forward strand.
TAGTAAAACATTCATTAGAAAAAATAAATAAAAGATTGCTCACCTAGAATCATAAAGTTAGATTTTTTTTTTCACATGGTGACATCAACAGTTCCCGAACATCTGTCAAGAGCTGTCCTGGAATTTAATGACAATCTTACTCTTAATTATATTATATTAAATTACAAGGCACCCTTAACAGAAATACAAAAAATGTTGCTATCATTATGTGAAGAAAATTAAACTCTACGTTTCTACTAGAGCAATATTTGATTTATTTTGACCCAAAAATTGTTTTAATGTAGAAACTGCATAAACACTGGTCTTTTCTCGCGTTCACTTCACTCCTACTTTAAGGTGAATGAACCATCAAATTTGTGTTACACAACACTCCTACTTTAAGGTGAATGAACCATCAAATTTGTGTTACACAATTTTAACAAGAGTATAATTATAATATGCAAATTGGTTTTCAATGATTTCGAATCATTAAAGTTCACGAAAGGGTTCAAATTTGCTATTTTATGCTTTTTGTGTACTTTTGTAAAGGTAAAGTAGTTAATATGTGGGGCTAAATTTAGTAATATTTATAGTATCAACCGTAATAATAATAATGATAATAATATTTCAATGAAATATTAATGATAATAAAATGTATTAAATGTTATAAGATGAATTAAAATTAATAAAATGGTGCGATGCAATTTTAATGATCGAATGCTCTTAAGTCATTGGCAGCCCTTAACATACGTGGAAACCTGGGAAAACCTTGTTGGTTGGGGCCCCAATTTATCTGCCTAGAAAATGTACATAAAATTACAAAATCATTAACAATATATTTGAGAAAAAAAAATTGAATTTGGTTACGAATTAAAACTAAAATACATATCATTAAATTACAAACTTTCTTTTATAAGTCTCTTGGCATCCAAACAAATATTTTCTCCTACGCGTTTTACTGGCATGCGTGGTAATAATAATATAATAATAATAATATATATTAATAATAGTTATACATTGTATTATTATATACTACTATAATCATAATAATAATGTTAATGTGAATTTAATAACAATAATCGATTAAGGATGAGGATTATAAGGTTATTTGAAATGTATCAGAATTTGCGTGTGAGGTGAGGGAAAAATTGTTTAGAAAATACATACCAAACTGGGTTTCAAACCCTGACCCCCTGTCATCAGCAAACTCCTTTGAATTAATTAGTAATGTAATTTCTTGACATTTAATTTGAAACAAATATGGTTTGGGCTTTCTTTTTTCACAGCACAAAGTCTCTTCTTGAAATATAATCCCAATTCTTATTTCTGAAACTCATATTAACCAATTTGTTTGAAGAGTCTCTATAAATTTGTATTTTTTAGCGTGTAAAATCCCCATTATTATATACAAGTTGTATATTTGTGTAAAAAACTCATAACATTTATCCGATTAAGTTTGTTCTTGCCGGTTATTGGGAAGCCAAGGTTCAAGCTCTGGCTAGGTGTATTTATTATGATTTTTCCTTAGTAGTTACACACTTTACTTTTAAATGCAAGTAAGCTTTCTTTCAATGCTATCTTCTTCATCCTTATATTAATAGTGTACTTAATGGAGGTAAAAAGTAACGCTAGTTAATGTCTTAATTTTTAAAAAGTTTTTATAAAACAAAAAAATTGTTAAAAAATTCTTATTGTTTCATTATTTAAGTTTAGCTTAATTTGATATAAAATATATATATATATATATATAGATAGTAAAATATTAACAGTTCTTGGATAGTTGTCATGCCCTTGGTGACATTTTAACAACAACAAAATAAAATAAAGATAAAAAATTCTGGTCAAATATTTCGATGACCATGACAAACATAAAAGAACTGTCGGAAATACTTTTCCCAAAACTAAACTAACTTTATTGATAGAATTTTATATTAATACAAAATATTTCTGCCATTAAAATTGTAAAAATATAAAAATGTTGACAGCCTTGAGGTAGTAGAAGCGATGCAGAAAATATATATATATTGGCATTTCTCTCACACTCAACTTAATAGTGGGTCAGTATAAGAACGTGTTTTTCAAGTTGTACCTAATTTGTTGCTGTGTTGTTTTCGCTCTATTTCCTTCCCGCTAGTTGTTGAAGAAAGTGATTCAGCAGGAGTTAAACGGACCCCTGAGAAGTGACGTTACTTAGAGCGGGTCGGGGATTCTGGAAAGGGGGGGGGGGGGCGTGGCAACAGCAGTTGCGCGGGGGAGATAAGCTTAATCCCACCAAAACCTGCCTTTACTGAGAAAGGGGGTGTTTGTGGGGAGGGGGAAGGTTTTGCTACTGCCCGGTAATATGTAAACTCGTTGACTTTATTACCCTCTGGTAAGTGGCCGTTAAAGGTTGGTAAGTTAAATGGGGTTGGGGTGGAGATAGTTTTGGTAAGATGTGAAGGTGTAATTCGGGGTTATAAGAAGAATGAGAAACTTGGTGTAGGTTCATTCTGGAGTGGGGGGAAAGGGGATAAGGAGAGTGTTGTGGGTTTCTTAGCTTCGAGTAAAGGATGAGAGAAGTCTTGTGAAACGGACGGTGTAAAGAGTAGGGGGAGGATAAATAAAAAACATTCTTAATTTAAATTGATTATTGTAAAGTGGCGTACCACAATCAAATACTTAGATATATATGTTAAAGGAACTTCAATATATGAGTAGCATTTTCAGGTTTAATTATTTAAATTTTGGTGACCTGGTGGTCTAGGTGTAAGGTGTCGGACTTCTGTGCTGGGGTCCGGGGTTCATTCCTTGGTTCCGGCACAGATTTATCTGATTGCCAAATACTTCCTTCACCTCTGACAAGACGAGTGTTAATCACAACTTGTGTATGTGGGGAGTGCGAGGCCTCCACCATGGTTCGGATCCCACGTTAAACTGTAGGTCCTCCATTTCATCTCACAATCATCCTACCATTACATATTAGCGTAAGTGCGTGTAACCCGAATGGGTAGTAAGACGCCGTGCTAATAATAATAATAATAATAATAATAATAATAATAATATATAATTTGAAAGCTGGACTTAAATATCGGTATAAAATAATAGTGTTTTTAGAATGCTGTATAGATTCAATATCCCTGCCTTGAAAGTAAGAAAATGTTACTGAAATATTTTAAACTAGCATTTTCCCGAGGTTTCACTTGCATTAAATAATACAGTAACACATTCAACAACTTCAAATACTAGAGAATAGCTCAAAGATTTATATTTTACGTGCATACGAGGATTCAAAAAGAAACATAGGCTTACCCCCACCCTTTGCCCCTCTTCAACCCCAGCTTGTGTCATGTGCCATCTTATGTGCCCGCAATATCAGCCACGGCGAATGTCCACTGCTTACACCATGTTTTCTTGAAACTACTTCGCTCGATGATAAGATCACGTGATGGTGTATATTTTACTATGATTCTCTGAAGAAAAAAAAAGAACACAAACGAAGAAGTTTCGTCTCGATACTATGAGTACTTTTTGATGTTACTGGCAACAAACAAACGAAAAAACATAAACATTATAAAAAATGGATTAGTTTGTATTACTGTCGTTTATACTACCTAGATAAAAAGGAATACGCTACCAAAACTCGAATGTGCAGACAAAACTCTCTGGTATATCCGTTCTTGACCCGGGAAATCTATTACGTATGTTTGTTTGTTTTTAGTATATAAAATTAGCCACAAAGAAAAGTGGCCAAATCTTAAATTCTGTTTAAACACAAATACATTTTTGGTTTAATTCATGCTACAAAACGCGAGAATTAAGCTGACTATAACAAAATGTTGAAATAGATAAATAATTTGATCATATGTCAAAAGATCTATACAATCTTGGAAACTGTTGGGACTGATAAAAATAAAGAATTATACAATATATATTTGGTTATTGAAGAGTTAAAACAAATAAATATTACATAGAAATGTAACAGTTTACTGTTTGGAGAATTAATTATTTATTTTCAAAGTTTCTGGCATGAGTCTATTCGCTATTTTAAATCCACCAGGCTAAATTTTCGTTTTATGGACTTTTCTAGAGAACATCATCTTAAGACATGCTAAATTTGAAGTTTTTATGATATTTAGCGGTGGTTGAATAAGTAATGTAGACAGACATATAAAAATTGTATCGAATTAGGATGGGCAACATTCGGCTGCACTCTTTAAAAAAAAAATTCTTTTACAATATCAAGATAAAAATGACAATTTTCAAACAAATATGTTAACCGATAAATTTTAAAAATCCATCTTTAAAATTAATGTTTAATCATTCAATAAAATTGAATAAAAATACTAACGAAATTCATATAAAATGCAAATTTGCCTAATAGCGATCTTAATAATTGTGAAAACGTATATATATATTTATAATAGATTATAGAAAAAATGGCATTGCAGTTTACCTAAGAGTCTAAATGAAATAATATATGGAGATAGTTACCTGAAATTATCTAACACTTAAATTTTATACCATAATAATATACGTCTTTTCTTATAGTTTGTGAATTTTTATCTCCTATTTTTTGGATCCAACATTCAAATCTTTAATTTGCATTCTTTTAAATTTATATGGGGTATGTGTACATGATTGCAAATATTTCATATTTATATTACATCTACCCTCTATTACTACCACTTCACTAAATATTGTACACGAATATAGATTCTTATAAAATAAGAGATTCTCTTCTAATAAAACTTTGACAATAAAAACATCAACTTATAAAGCAAGACAGAAAACTTATAAACGTACCAAGTTATATATATTATATATATTCCCGTCTCTTTTGTTTCTTTTCTTAAATCTATTATTTTTTAAATTAAATACCAAAAGTTTTAATAGAGCCCAAATGTAATTTTCCAGAACTTGTGTCAAGATCTACCCACTGGTTTGGCTGTAGTGCAAATAGATCATTAATATAAACTCAATTTGTGTCAAAACCAAAGAAGCTGTCCAAACATGAAACACGTGGTAAGGAAATAGTAAAGAGAACTGAAAACTGATGGAAATCTGTGTATGACAAATGACTTTGTTGACACACTTCTAATAAAAGTTAATATAATCTCATATAGTTTGCTTTTGTGTTTGTTTTGATTCTGCACACCATGGCTATGACTATTCATTTAAGCTATTCACAATAATATTTTCACTTTAACAGCTGTCCAACCTATTGTAAACCTTACGCCTTAAGCACTGTGACTACTGGTGTTGGAGAATATACAGGATGTTCAAAAACACAACGCCCAAACTGAACATATAGTTTGTTTGAACCAAAAATAATACAAGATCCCTATACAATTACATTTGGCAAAATATACTAGTATGGCCTACAGCACCGGGAGAGAAAAACTGTGCAATCATTCGTGTACAACAAATTGCATAGTAGTTAGGCGCGCAGCACTGCACATGTAATGATTGCAAGCACTTTCTGTGATGTATGACCGTTAATGATGACCCTCAGAACATATTCCCATTTCTAGAAGAACCGGTTTGTTGTTTAATATTAACTGTAGCATGTTCTGCTGCCATGCTCCAAGATGTCAAGGTGTGCAGTATCGCGCACCTTACTATTATGCAACTTGTTGTACACGTGTAGCGGGCTAACTATCCAAGTCCCATACAACCCAAATCAACTGCCACAAATAACAGTCTTGAAATAAAATGTAGGTGACCTGGTGGTCTAGGAGTAAGGTGTTAGACTAGCAAGCTGGGGTCCAGGGTTCAATCCTTGGTCCAGGTACAGTTTTATCTGATGGCCAAACCCTTCCTTCACCTTGAGAAGACGTGTATTAATAACAACTTGTGAATGTGGGGAATGCCAGGCCTCCACCGTGGTTCGGATTACACGTTAAATTGTAGGTCTTTCATTTCATCTCATAATTACCCTATCACTACACATTATCGTAAGTGCGTATAACCCTAACGGGTAGTAAGACGCGGTGCTAATGATAATAATAATAATTAATAATAATAATAATAATAATATAATAATAATAATAATAAATGTACATGGATTGTTGAAAATATGCTCATATCTATACACGTGTGTGTTACATACCTCGCCACAACAACTTCGCTGAACACGAGTTCCATTAGACGTGCCCTGCTATTCTCTCGGCCAGCGATGCGGCCTTTCACCGGGATGAGCTTTTAATTCATCTGACTGAATTACTGGGTGGAGCGCACGGCACAGTTTTCGCTGGTTATGGCTTACGTGCCGAAGTGAACTTCATGGGACGTTATCCCCCCCCCCCCACACTACTAAGACACCGTGGCTTGCAGGACAAGAACACATTACTTCATTGTTATCCCAGGATACAACACGTCACACGTATTTTCGATCAATACATATTTACGACTCCAGGAAGGAAGGGACGATGGTACCAAGGGACTGGCCTGATCAGCGGAACAAGGCTGTCACAGCGTTATAATCAAGTATTGATAGGAGTAGATGGCTTTAATGGCCGTGGTTAGGTCTTAGGAATAGTTTACTTGTTCAATAGAACATTAATAACTCTGATGGTTTTCGTGTAAATGTAATTTAGTCAAACTTTCTGGCTCACAGTGCTAGCTAGTCATTGTTGACGTTCTATGTCACTGATAAATGCTAGGTCCTTCAGACCTGCAGTTTAGGTAGTAGTGTGTCCCACTCCATGGCCTGCACGACCACTTCGTAGTCTGCAGTGAACTCAGGCATGAAATAGGCTTTTAAAGTTGTTCCAATCCTGTCTGTGTGCCTTTATTAGGTGTTGGTTGGCTCTCCTAGCGTTACTTGGGGCGCTTCACGCCATGATTGTAGTTTGCTTTATTGTGGTGCTCAACTTGTGGATCTTTTGCCCGTCAAACATGGTTTGCGTTTTTAAAACAATTTAATGATTGTTGTTCACCTTGTGGATCTTTTGCCTGTCAAGCATGGCTCACGTTTGTAGAGAAATTTAATTATTGTTGTTACTGTGTTGTGCTTAACTTGTGGGTCTTTCGCCCGCCAGGCATGGCTCACGATTCTTACTAATTTTGATATATTTCTTTGAGAGGACGTGACTTCCCCTTCTGGGTTTGATAGTCAACCGTATCGGGTTTGATCACCCCTCGAGTCTGGCTAAGACCAATTAGTTATTTGCCGTGTCATTTTGTGCCCAAGCCTAGAAACCTGTATTAGATCTTTCGTCATCTTTCACCGGAATATCCGGTATAAGCCCTCTGTAGCTTGTAACTATTGTAACCTGATTAAAATGGACTAAGCTAGCCTCGCTAGCATGGGTAGTCTTCTTCTCCTGTAGTAAGACTTCTGGTTCATTTAACCAAGCTAACTGGTTAAATTATTGTGTAGGGTATTCTTGTAAGTGTAATTGTTTATGGAAAAATGCGGCATTTGTATTTCTAATGGGAAAGATAACCATATCAAGCATAACCAAGTATTTACCTGTGTTGTACTGAGGTTGGCGCTTCCCGCCTTAAGAACTATTGAGTGGGAACACAAGACAGCTCGCTTCGGAGTTATATATTTTGGGATCCATAATGAGTCTAAGACATCACTAACTGGATAGTGCCTGTATTATTTTTAATGTATGTGCTGACAAACTCATCTCATTAAAGTATATTTGTTTATCTCCATCATTATCTTTGCTTTTACTTGTTTTATATCTTGAATGTTTTCCCTGTTAACGTACCCGGGGTTTAAATAAAATAAACCTCCGGTGCACACGCATGCTTGCACAGCTTTGCTCTCTAGGTGCTACACGTCGAAACTTTTGAATTAGCATAGTTTACCAGATGTAAGGGAATAGAGATTTTGTATTACTTTTGGTTCAAACAAACTAGCTATGCAGTTTCGGTGTTGAGTTTCCGAACACCCTTTATACCGGGTAAGGAATTTAAGTTGAGACACTAGAATTGTATACCGAATACGCAGCATTTTAGAAAAAACTGTTTCTGACATAAGTGTTTTGTTTTTATGGGGGTAAGAAAATAGCCATTGTTGTTTTTGGTTGGGTAGAAGACTTCAAGGCTATCTCAAGGGTTTATTCTTTCAATTAAAGCCTATAATTTGTGTGAGTGAATTTTATTTTACATATAAAATCAAACACAAATTTTTTTTCTGACACTATTTTTCATTTGACATAATTTTTTAAATATTTTAACTTGCATTTTCTTATCTCAATTTTCATTCAATAACTTTTTGTTACATTAAAAATGTATAGATTTTAATGGTAATCATTTTGAACATTTAGGCCTACTAACGTAATTTTATACATAATATTGCATTTAACATAATAAATCATACATAATGTAATAAAAAACTTATGAATAAAAATGTTTCTAAAAATGACAAGTTAAAATAGCTGTACAGGCGTACATATATTAATTACTTTAAGGTGATAGAAATCCTAAAAGTTGAATTCATAGGAATTGTATCCCCATTTGCATGTGTAAAAGAGTGGGAGTAATCATTTGTTAAAAACCATCTTAATATAATCAGCCAGACTTTGAAACCCGACCTACCTCTCACTGGTAAAGCATACTAAACGAGTTTGACATTTAGGCCCCACGTATTAATTTAAATTAATTTAATATTTGTTAAAATGATAGGTGAACACGGGAATTAAGCCCAAGGCCTCTGGCTAAGTAAAAGTTAAGTTCAATCCCCAGGCAAAGTGTTATTTTTCAACTAATTTAGATTAATTTAATTGTGTTCTCCTTCATACGGACATTCGCATTAGCTACAATGATGAATACCTTGTGTGTTGATAGTCATGTATACCATATACCTAACGCATCAGCTTAAATTTTTTAAGGATTTCTAAAACTATAAGAAACCCAACAGTTAGAAAGGTATAAAAACAGAAAATGAAAATTTCTTATTATATTAGATTTTTAGTCTGGCGTTAAAGAAAAAAAACTAATAATAAGAATGTATGGTGTTTACTGGGGTATTATGAGTTTTCTCACGTCTTTACTCTATCACATAAAAAAGGGTTACTTTTTTAGGGGGGAGAAACACGTGTAATACCATTAACAAATCACTATCTCCACTTAACTTTTAAGAAGCCACTTTTTCATGTTAGCCATACACTCCAATTTTTATAAGACACATTTTTTCACACTAAAAATCAACGTTAAGAAGAATGTGTTCCGCGCGGTGTTCGATCCAATATCCCGTCTGTCGCATCCCATTTTCATAATCTAAATTGCCTTTTAGACGCCCTCTTCCCTCCTCACTGTCCCACTCTCTTTAGAGGCCATAAAAAGCACACGGGCACGTGGCCATTTTACATCGCGGGAGAAAATGAGCTATTTTGATCGTTCAGTTATCGTTAGTGTTATGGTTGGTGTTAGACCATGGAGCTAGAATGACAAAGATGGGACCATTCAATGCACTCAGAAATGTTTTATATTTTAAAAATATATAAATGTTAATTTTCTCAAACCCATACCAAAGTTTGTAGGAAAAAAATACTCTGTTTGATTATTTTTAGTCTTCAAAACAAAGATATATATGCTATGTACTATTGGTAGCTGTGTCATCAATAGGTATTTTAAAATAAACCTATAAACCTACATTTTATATATTTGTAAATGAAGAGTAATCATTTGACTGAAAGCTATGTTGCCTACCCATTATGGAATGGAAAAATCTCGAAATTAAGCGATTAATATTGATAACTTTGACTAAACAAGCTTTCTAGATACAAACGAAAATTATAAAGGAAATCCTATTGAGTGTTTTAACCCGTTATCGCAATTGTAATTCTTTATTAATCCACCTTAAGCCAAATCATCGTCATCATCATCATTAACAGTTTCCAGCTGTTGGCAGAAAAGATGGTGGACAGTCTCAACATAAGGCATTCTATTTAATTCTGTCCTCCCACCACCTTTCTATCCTCTACACAATCCCAAGCTACTCCTCTCCTCTCCAACTCCTCTACTCTTTCTTTATCCACCTTTCTCTGTGTCTTCTTCTTCTTGCCTCATGCCCACCACCTCCATTTCAAGCTTCCTCCTTGGAATTTTCCCCTTTTCCGTCTTCTTCACAAGTCAATACCATCTAAATTTCCCCTTCCTATCCTGCAGGAATTTCTCCTTCTCTCTCTCTCTCGCTCTCTCTCTCTCACCCTTTTATTATTCACACTACCCATCCTTGTCACTCCCATCCTATTCCTCAAAATATTTCATTTTGCATGCCTATATACAGCTATTATCCTTTTCTTTCGTTACCAGGTTGATGATACATACTGCAATATTGGGAAATATTCTGCCCTGTACATCACTCCTTTGCATGTATGGTAAATCAACCCATTAAAAATTAATCAAAATAAAGAGAGAAATATGTTTATTCTCATTTAAATTAATTATATTTTCCATCCCAATAGAAATGGTACCGACCTCCACACGGATTTTATCACTACATTGTTTAAAAATGAAGATATTTACTCACAACTCGTAATATATGTGAAACGAAATACTACACACTAACAAACCTAAGCGAAAATTGTATATTACTTATGTTAAACTTTTTGAGTCTCAGATTTAAATCTAATGAATTTCTTTTTAAATATTTCAAGTCCTCACCTAATATATTTGGACAAAAAGAAGAAGATCGATATTATGTCCAATAGGGTTAATAGTTCGTATTAAAATCTCAACTTCCGTTTAAAATTTTCGAATTTTATTAGGTCTTGCACATCTTATGGTTATTACTTTTTTATTAAACTCCTTATATTTAAATTTAGACCAATAAAAAAGGTAAGTATTGACTATTGAGTCTAAAATGATAGAGATAGATCGTTGATGTACACATATTTCACCTAAGATGTTAAATAAAAAATAAATGGTACGGAGCTCCACACGGACTTTCTCGCTGCAATGTTTAAAAATGGAGATATTTACTCAAATTTTGAAATATAATATACATTAGCAAACCCGAGAATTATTGCGCTATACATACGTAAAACATTTTTCAACTCACGGTTTTAAATTTTATTTTTAAAGAATTAACACCTTCGTTTGTATATTTGGACCAATAAGATAAAATAAAATAAAAGGTTTGTAATATTGGTCAAAGCTTATGAATAAATTTAATCAAAATCGTCTAAGCCAATTTTGAAAAAAAAAATATATATATACTTCTGACAATAAGGAAACTACCCTTAATTTTAGAGTTGGCTATTCAATACCAAACATTGTTAGGGGTAACCCTATTTAAATCCTGAAAGACAGATGGACAGATGGCATTATGAAAACCACTTTTTCGGATTTGGAGGATAATGAAACGTCAACATTCATCAAAATCTCGAGTTCGATTTTGTTTATGATCACAATAATCGATCTACCTGTAAAGGTAGTGAGAAATAAAATTATTGATATTGGATTCCCAAGGGTCAACACTTCGTATTAAAATGAAAATTTCCACTTTAAAATTTTCTACATTTGACTAGGCGTTGCAAAACTTATGGTTATTGTATTGCTATTTAGTGCCTTATTTATAAATTTTGACCAATAAAATGAGTAAATATTGACTATTGAATATAAAATGATAAGATATATCATTGCTGTACGAACATTTCCCCTAAGATGTTTAAAGAAAGAGAACACACACTTTTTGAGAGACTTACGTCTTATTTCTTTCTCTATGGCATTAGAGAATTATTGCGTTAAAATTTAAGTAGTATCACTGTACAACTAAAGCTCACAAAATTGTATCAATATATTTGTCAATATCTCCAAAACTATTGATTTTATAAAGATATATTTCAAATAAAAGTTTTTTATTTCCAATAGTACTATTTTGCAATGATAATTTATTTAGTTAATTAAATTTTTGCGAAGATAAGGACATTTTCGCTTACTTAAAGTACCCTAAAAATAATTATTGCAGGAAAATGAAAATAGAAATTATGTTTATAATATTAATCAACGCTTAGATAAGAATTTTAATGAAAATCGTTAGAGCCGATTTTGAAAAAAAAACGATATTTTCCCTTCTTGCTCTTTATTGAACAGCTTTTAATTTTAGAGTTAATCAGACACATAGACAGACGTCATTGCAAAAACCACTTTTTAAAGATTGGGGGTCATGTAACGTCGATATTCATCAAAATTTCAATTAGATTTTTTTTATCGTGCCATAATTTACTTGCGTTTAGCTTAACAATTTTTGGTTTTATAAAACATGTTTCAAACAAATATTTGTATTATAAATAGACCTACATACTTGCGATGAAAAGTAATTTCATATCACAAATAGTTGTGGAGATATGATTTTTTTTAAATGTGGATCTATGCATCAGACCGGAACCCTTAAAGTCATTTGTGCCGAAAAACTTAGATCATCCATTTTCTTTATAATCTTGATCAATGCTTATAAATGAAATTTAATCAAAATAGTACAACAGATTTTTATAAAATCGATTTTTTCTTTTCTTTTTTACCTTCAATAAATTGCTCTTAATTTTAAGTTTAGACATCTAATTCCAAAAAGCCCTTGGTCCAACCCTATTCAAAGTCTAGATACCAAGTTTTAGCCCGATCGCTCCGATAAAATAGTTAGGCTATAGTCCGAGTTACGGACAGACGGAAATTCAAAAACCACTTTTTTGGATTAGGGGAGTCTTGAAACGTCAACATTCTTCAAATCTTGAGTTGGATTTTTTTGACGATCAAAATACTTTCTTTACCTGTATGATAACGAGAAAGTAAAAATGTTCAAAAATTAAAACTATTAGTATTACAAACGTTTGAAAGTTCCGAACTAACTCCAAATACTTCTTTCCGTAAGCCACCACGTCATAAATAAAACATCATGCTCAAAATATATCTCATTTCTACATTAAATTTAAAGTTACTCAGATTCTTTCATCTGTTAATATTATAGGATTAGAACTCTTTAACGAAACTGATGATAATGAGACCAAGCTCCTAGACCTTGATTTTGCTTATTTCCACCATGCCTTGATAATATATAGCTCTCAATTACTAGTAAATATTGGACTAGCTCATCCACCTTCACTGATTAACCAAGATGTCCACATTGCTACTAAAAAAAATACTACTACCCCCACTAATTATATTGATTTTGCAGGTGGGAGATATCTTTAATCTCTACAATCTAGCCAATGATGATTGGTCGTGTATTACATTCAACTATTGGGTTAACTTGGTTACAGATAAATCAAATTAGTTAAAAGTAAAATCGAAACGCATATTCCACAAGTACTATTCAAAATTCTTCAATATATTATTTTTTTCTACGCTTGGATAATTTATTGTGGGGAAGGGGATAAAATTTTAAAAAACAAATAATAGTAATTATATTCTTTTTTTCACACTTTTTTAAGTTAGTTAAAAAAATTAGATATCGATAGAGCATTTGAATTAACCCAATATAAAATAATATCAAAAGCAAACCCAAGTATTTTTGGAAATTTGTTAAAAGTAATAATATGAATAAATTGTCTCAATCAAACCTAGAAATTAATAGAAATATTACAACGAATCTCTTATTAATTGCAAATAAGTTTGGGACCTACTTTCATTCCGCGTATTATTCAGCCTTACCTGTCTTAACCTGCCCCGTTATTTAAGCCAGCGTGTCTTTGTATCCATGGAACATTACATCCTTTTATGTCGTTAATGATATTAAAAGGTCGAGTTCATAATGGAATATAGAGGTTCCGGGAAATATGGAATTCAAAGCTTTATTTTTAAAGGCTGTACCAACATTTTCAGTCTATTGCTAGCCCATATCTTTAAAATTAGCCTGTATAATTAAATTTGACCCTTAGTAAGGAAACAATCAGTGGTCATGCATATTTAAAAAAGGGGCAAAAACAAAATATGTTTGTAGTCAAAGATCTATTTCTCTCTTAAATACTATATCTAAATTATTCAAGATATTAATGCTATGAACACACTTTCCACACCTAAAGAATAAACTCTCAGAAAACCAACATCCCTTTATTAAGAATAAATCTACTGTCACCAATCTAGTAGAATTTCTTGAACATGTTGCCCCTCAAGTCTCTGCCCAAGGCCAGGTTGGTGCTTATTTATTTTAACCAAAGTAAGGCTTTTGACTTATTAAGCATAGTATTATTATCTCAAAACATTGTAAATTTTCCTATTTCACTCATATGTAAATTGGTATAGCAGCTATTTACATAATATACCATTTTCTATTAAAATAGATCCAACATTAAACACATTTTTAGCACCTAGTGGTATACTTCGGCTTATAATTTAGGTCCTCTTCTCTTTAATGTGTTTATTGATGAATTGGTAAATACTTAAACTCATCAAGTTATTTAAAATTATCAAATTAATGGAAGATTGTAAAGAATTACAAAATAATATAAATGGTATTTTACGATGGGTCTCTTGAAAATGGAATGCTTATTAATTAGTAAATCAAATACAAACTTCATATATTTTATTAGGAAATTTGATTCTATCATTTTTACTTATAATGGTAAATTATGACATAGTTATCTCCCTTTATATTAATGATCTATGTGTTCTCCTGGACCATAAAATATACTTCCGCTATCATATTGACAGTATAATATCCCAATCATTGAAATTACTTGGACTTATTAAATTTATTACGTCATCATTTAAGAAAGTAGACTGTGTTTAATATATGTACTACGCCCTGGTTAAATACAACTATAATATGCAAGTGTTGCTTGGAATTATATTACCTTAACTGACTCTATTAGATTTTAAAATCTTCAGCATTAATTTATTGCTGCTTGCTATGATAAATTCCTTAATAACAGGATGTATTATGATTATGACAGAATTAGAAACGTTATTTTTAGGGCTTCAAACTCTCTTCTCACGTAGACTTTATTGTGATGCCCTTTTTTGCGTTTAACATTTACAATAGCAACATTTCTTGTGAATTTGTTCTTGATCATGTAGGTATGCATGTTCCTTCTCGGGTCTCAGGTAATTCAAAATTATTTTCTTTTAATAAGTCTTACAAGCTGTTCCCTATAAGGCGTTGTATCCATTCCACTAAATTTGTGTTTGTCGATTTAGACTTTTATAACAAAAGAAAAGCTAAACTCAGAAAATTATTCAAGAAACTCCCCTATTATTAATTTATCCTGTAGATGTTTGCTAAAATATTTAAATTTACATTAGTCTACCTTATTTGTTTGTTTATTGTTGCTTCTATTTGCATGATTATGCTTTTACTACTGTTTGTTTATTTTATTTATAGTTATTATCTATTTATAATTATAATTTTCTTCCATAATTTTAGTAATATTTATCTGTACGTATCATTATTTATTTATGATTACTTATCTAATTTTCTCAATAAATAATAAGTACTTGTAAGGTACTTGTGTACTTTTAAGTACTGCCCTGCTATAGGTCTCATGGACTGTTTGTCAACAGTATTATAGAGGAAATTTAAATTTAAATTATAAATGTTACTACTATTAAAATGAAGAGTCTGTCTGTCTGTCATGGGCATTGTGTTATATCTATCCCACGCAGAACATAAGGAGCCTCTCTGCACAACGTGTGCATCTCGAAGCCAGATTTTAAAATTTTGACTGTATTATTTTTAATTGATTAAAAATCTGGTTATAAGCAAAGATTCCGTGGACAACGCAGCTTTTAAAGGCATTAGGTTTAAGGTTATTATCCATGTATAGTCATTAAACTAAAATCATGTATCCCTTGCAACACCGGGTACTTCTACTATTAGATAATACAAGTGTTGTATTAAAGAATCTTCTAGAATAATCTATACTCACAGTGGGTTCTAGATCACACTTTTAATATATTATAAGCACGCCTTTCCATCCATCTATTCATTCTTTCAACACGATTCAGTGAGGAAAGGATTTATTTTTCAACTATTAAGTGAATGAGCTCGTTTTTCCCCAAGTTTGAGCCTCATAAGTACTTTTTCATATATCATGGTTGTAATTTTCTAACTAACTCTCTGAATTTAAAATAACTCGTAATTTCTTAGCCATCAACCCTATCTTGAGATCCCTCCATCCCATCCCTGACACCCAGACTCTTTCAATAATTTTTTTTAAAATTATCACCCCAAAAACAATTTTGGTCTTGAATCTTCAGGTTTCCCAACTAAATTGTTATGTGCACGCCTCTCATCGCCCAAACTGGTCACATGACAACCACGTCTACCCCTACTCGCTTTTATTTTCCTTAATATGTCTGGGGATGCACACAAACCATGAAGTTCTCCACTATGTATATTTCATAAAACTTTGATTTCAAAAACTTTCAATTTATTATTTGGTAAAAAGGGAGATACCAGTTTCACATTCGTAAAGAACAATGGGAGGGTAGTTTAGTATTTTATCAGCTTAATATTTCTTGAGAGAAGACTGGATGGAAACCTCTTACAATCTGAATAATAGCAAGCATTATCTTCATGAATTCAGTACTTTGATCTCCTCATTCCTACCTATTGGCACATTTGCGAATTATTTGCATTTTTCATATTTTTAAAAACTCGTGAAATAGATATCTACGAATGTATTCCTTTAGAATACACGGCTATGACGTACAATTATGTACTTGGTTTTAACTATATTAATTACTCCCTGATTTTAAAAGGAAATTTTAAAAAGTGGTTATCAGTAAAGTCCTCTCAAGTAACACGCTCCGACTTAGCCTAAGTGTATGTCTGTCCAATATCCCTAATAAAATCAACAAAAATAACATTAGTTTTGAAAAGAGGGGTGATGTGTTTAATCCTTTTTCTGTTTAGCTATGCCAATATGAGCAATCATCCCTTTTTCCATCGCAAAAATTAGTTTTCCTTTCAAATATAAAAATAAAAGTGAAGCTCACGCGATGTCGTGCCAGTGTTGTGGAAGACATCCTTACATATTTTAAAAGAAAAATAGTTTTTTCAACAACAAAATATAAAATGTTAAGAATTGACCACACTATAACATTCTTACCTCCCTACGAATTTCTAAAGAACCAATTTAACTTTTACTGTCGAGTTTATTCTCTTGACTAACTTCCTGAAAATGTCATTTATGAGGAACAAAAAAAAAAGTATTCAAAAGCACGCGATCTGTCTATTTTAGGTGTTGGTTAGAAATGTGAAATTTCCAAGACCTATTTAAACAAACGTGTTCGAGTGAATGACGTTGTACAAGTTTGCATTCTAATTGTCTTGTCAAAAATCAAAGTTCGTTACTTGGTTTAAGATTAAGGGTTTTTTACAACATTGATTTCTGCGGTATTTTATAAATGTTAAATAAAATTTTCAAGATGAATCAAGTTGACAGCCAATCCCCAAGAGTCGAATGAGCTGTATACAAAAAGTTATAAGTTTGTTTTAATCAATTGGTTATATATTCATAGATCGTTTTTTTGTTTTTGTTCTGTATTACAATGTCAGAAGATAAATATTATTATGTTAATGACCCAAACGTGTTTAGTATTTACCAATTAGTTTGTTATTTTAAAATCTTCAATTGAAAGTACCTAAACGTGTCTATACAAAATGGATCTGGCAAATAGCTTGGTGTTTAACTATACACAAGAACATTTAAAAAAAAATTACTTTATCATACCAAGAGAGAGTATTGTAATCGAGAAAGAAAGAAATATCGAGATTATGATGAATGAAACCAAATCCAAAAATTGTTATTATAAAAATTCTGTCTGTCCCTGGGCATGGATCCAAAAAGGTTGGATGGATTTTGTTCAAACTTTATGTTTTTAGATTGTATAGAGTCTTTCCTAGAGGTATTATCAAACCGTTGGTTTGGGGTAAAGATTCGTTGAGTATTAGTTTACTGATGTGAAATATTTGAAAATTCAAAATATTTTTATAACGGCTCTAATGATTTTGGTTTAAAATGTATATCGAAGGATTGAGTGTTATGACAAATAACAAAGCAAATTTTATTTGGGTTGAAAGTTTGTTTGTGGGTATTTTATTGAAAATATATTTCTCAAAAACTTATATATTCTTTAAATGACCAAGGATTTGGTTCAAAATAAGTATCCTGGGATTATTTGACATGAGAAATCTAACCGCATACAAGTGTTTGGATAAAATTTTGTTGAAATTCATGATAGATTTTTCAAAAATTGTATATATATTTTTAAAATGGTTTTAACTATTTGGTTACAAATAGGTATTGCATAAGGTATCCTACTGATATAAAATATAAATGTCGAAATGAAAAAAACCATGCATGGACTAAATTATGTGAGGTTAAAGGTGTAGATGTAACAGAAGTAAAAATATAAATAACATGATTGCACTGTTTCACATAGAAAGCAAAAAATGTAATTTAATAAAATAATTGGAATTTGTGAATCATTCACTTTAAAATTACTTGCCGACGCCAACTTGATATTTCTTGCAGACAAAAACAAATCTTGATAGTGCATTAAAAGAGGCTTAAGGTGGGGATGTAAAGAACGCGAGAAAAGACTAGTGTTTTTTGCAGTTTTTATATCAAAACAATTTTGCGCAAATTAAATTAAATATTGGTCCAGTAGAAATTTTCTTCACAAGGTGATATTAACTGTTCTTGAATATCTGTTATGAGCATAGCGGCATTAGATGAGGAACTTTTACATATTTTTAAATGAAGAGAAAGTGTCATTAAATTTCAGGACATCCTTAAGAGATATTCAAGAACTGTTGATATCAGCAAGTGAAGAAAACTAAACTCTATGTTTATACTGGAGCAAAATTTAATGT
Source organism: Timema cristinae (assembly GCA_039000515.1). Taxonomy (NCBI): domain Eukaryota; kingdom Metazoa; phylum Arthropoda; class Insecta; order Phasmatodea; family Timematidae; genus Timema; species Timema cristinae. The sequence continues at coordinate 42,872,524 of JBCFYV010011172.1, forward strand.
ATTTTAGCCACAAAAAAGTGTTCTATGATTACTACAAAAACATTGACTTTTTCTAAATTTCCCTTCCACCCAACCTTAAAGAATCACGGGTAAGTTTATTTAGATTTTAAAATAGAAAATATAAGAGGCTCCTGCTAGTGCAACAAGGTGATCTTCAACATCTTCTTACCATATCTTGACTGAATGAAGACTAATTGGAGACAGTTTGTTCCCACGACTACGCAAAACATAAACAACCAGAGACAAAACTGAAATTTGCCTCAAGTTGAGTTGTTCCAGTGTAAATTGAAAGTTCATGTTTGTCAACATAGGTTCCTAAATTTGGAAACATTATTATTATCATTACTATCCCCGCGTCTTAATACCCGTTCGGGTTATACGCACTTTCGCTAATGTGTAATGGTAGGGTGATTGAGAGATGAAATGAAGGACCTACAGTTTAACGTGGAATCCGAACCACGGTGGAGGCCTGGCATTCCACACATTCACAAGTTATGATTAATACACGTCTTGTCAGAGGTGAAGGAAGGGTTTGGCAATCAAATAAATCTTTGCCGGGACTGAGGATTGATCCCCGGACGCCAGCATAGAAGTCTGACACCTTACCTCTAGACCAACAGGTCACCTTGATTTGGAAACAAATAGCAACATATGGCATCAAAAGGTCCCTTATTGTTCCATTGGTGGACCTATACCTTTATACTAACATAAATTAACTAGGTTGACATTTACGGGAAGATAAGAGTCGAAATCCTGCCCAAGTGCTATGGGGGTAAATTTCCACAAGTTATTTGCATTTTGTAGGATTTTTTTTCCTTATCTTTCCTTATCCTAATCCTTACAGTTATAGTAAGTAGCTCTTCTGTAAAACGTGTCATTTATAAAACATATATCTACTATTGTTTAGTTAATTTTAAAGTTGAGTAGTTGTTTTATTAATTAGAAAATATAATCTAAATATGTCAATAATATAAGTCCAATGTACCAAAGAAAGATATCAATTTTCTCCAAATCTGCGGTAACAATTTTGATTACACTTTATATCCAGACATTGTTTAACATTATAAACAAAATGGCGATTCTCATTTTTCCAATAGAATTACTCTAAGGGCAGTTTACTGAAGTAGACATTTCAAATTTTGATCCTAACCCCACAACTAATTGGAATACGAAATAACTCATCATAACAAATTTGTAGTGCTATTAAAATTAGAAAGATTTTTTTCTGCAATATATATCTATACAACCAATCATTTCTTATTTATTAGCAAATATGTATATTTTCTTACGGAGATCTTTGACAAATTTAAATTTCTATGCTCTTTGTGCTTAGAGATATTCCTCTTTTCACAATGTTTATGTATAAGTGTGTATTATTTCCTTTATGATCTTTGGTTTAGTGGTTATTCAACAATGTATATGAGTTGGTTTCACAATTCTTACGAGTATTTAGTAAATGTTTTTATATTAAGATAAATGAGAGAAAATCTAGGCGGTTCAACGTACTATTTATTTTACTTTTTAATGGTTAACATAATATTGTATCATAACTCTAGGAGGCATTGGATAGATTCTCTATGGTTCTGGTTCATTCGTTTACTCAATTAGTAAATATATTAAAACTAGTGGTGGGTTTTTATATAAGGTTTCTTAATATTGAATTATATTATTGAAGATTCCCCTTGGTTTTTATTACGTGATTTCACTATTGCACATATACAGCCTCTACCCCCATCTAAAGAAAGTCTAAGTAACCTTCTAAGGATTTAGTGGTTCTAGTTTTTTCTATTTTTTTTTCTCTTAAGTTTACAGATTATTCTGCAAGTCTTCATTATTTACGTTTCTTTACTCCAACCTAGTACTTGTATATTCGGTAATAAAAAGAGAACTTCTCGCAAACGAAAATATCTTGACAAATAGCTTTTTTAAGAATTTGTTTTGTTTGCTTTTGTAATGAGAAATATTTAAACCCGTTAAAATAAAGCTATTTTTTATGCCAGTGTGCTCTATATTTAGTATTGGTTATTGTCAACATAAACTATTAAATTTATGGACAATTGTTGAGGAAGGTGAATTACAAAGGCCTTAACTAGTCCTGGTATAAAGAGAGTATTTAAAAACCACCCGAATGAAGCATATCATTATTAACCCTTACGGGTCAAAGTTATAAACATCCACTCGATCTAACATATAGTAAATTGAAAATCGGTGTTTAAAACACGTAATATACTCATTTATAAAGTTGGATTAAAGGATTTATTGAATAGTGTGAAACTTGAAAATAAATTAGAATTGTCCTTATAAAATGTAAAATGATAATTGCCCTAAATTGATGGGCATGTTGACTAAATATTAGGCTAATCTAGTTTGGTTTGCTGGTGACGCGTAAGTTTGGGATAGAATCCCATTCGTCTGTGATGAGTGTGTTCTATCCTAGCCTTTTTTCGTCTCTCCCTTCACTAAAATTAAGGTTTATTTCATTTAAATTATTAATTCTTCATCCTAATTTCCCTGTCTTAGTTAAATTATGTATAGCCTGGACAGGTAAAAGTAGGATCAAATAGAAACATTTAAAAAGAAATACAAAAAATGACCCTATAATCATTATTCTTTATTTATCAATTTTTATTGGTCTTTAAGTGTACATACATACGAACTCATCATCATCAACTTTTTCCAGGCTGTGGACAGGTTAGTTTAGTAGAATGCCTCCATATTTCTTTATCCTTCCACTATTCTTACGTCTTTAATGGCTTATATTCTTCTCCTCTCACTTGTACTTTTATCTGCTGTTATCTGCTCCTATTCTATCGTTATTGGCCTCCTTTGTGGTATTTTTCCCGTATAGTTTTTTTTTCATCATTTTTTTTTTTGTATTCTCTCCTTCTCCATACTCATTACATATAAACTCTGAACGCCAAATTTGGTTTTTCTGTACACCGTACTTTTAGATATTATTTTTAATTTAGATCAAATATATTTTAAATTATTGCTTCAAAACTATTTCAAGTGTCTTAAAAAAGTATTAGGTATTTATCTACAGACATATTTAAGGAAAGTGGTATTAACAGTTTAGTACACTAGAGTATGTTATTATTATTAGCACTCTTCTTACTACCTGTTCGGGTTGTACGCACTTACGATGATGTGTAATGGTAGTGTGATTGTGAGATGAAATGGAGGACCTACAGTTTGACGTGGAATCCGAACCACGGTAGAGGCCTGACATTCCTAACATTCACAAGTTGTGATTAATACACGTCCTGTCAGAGGTGAAGCAAGTGTTTGGCAATCAGATAAATCTGTGCCGGGACCGAGGATTGAACCCCGGCCGCCAGCACAGAAGTCTGACACCTTACCCCTAGATCACCAGGTCACCTGTAATAGGGTATGTATGAGAAATATAATAAAGAGTGAATTTGTCAGTATGGTCTCAGAGAAGAGATTTAAAATAAAATCATGGGATCAACACATTCATTGAACCTAATCGTAATTTTGAATGAAGTATGTATATAAATGGTCCCAAAAATAGATGAATGGCATAAACTATTTTTTTGTTTTGTTTTTCGAAACACTTGGAAATAATTACACGGCCTCTTTTTTTTTCGTTTAAATTTGGTACTTTACATTATGCGATTAATGATTAAAATATAATAGAGAAAGTATTTTGATATTTTAAATCAAATTATTTGAATCGTAAGTGCTAGATTATATCAGGAGATACCTTACCTGTAGATGTTTTAGGAAAGTTAGTTTATTGTCTAGCGCATTACATTATTACATTCGATAAACAATCTAATATAAAATTTAAGAAATAATAAGGGACACGTAGAAAGAGCAAAATCACAAAAATATTATAACAATTTACGAGCTGTCGTTGTTTAATCTTTTAGGAACCTAGAGGTAATACTGGGGAGAGAAGTGCTGAGAGAGCAAAAAAGAAAAAAAACTAGGGGACTGGTAAAGAGGGTGAGAAAGCTGGGGGAATTTGGTATAAGCCCTCCCTTAGCAACCACTCATCTCAACCCCTTCATCACAATCTCGCACATAAACTCACACACACACACTCACACACACACACAAGTGGAGATACAACGTAAAAAAGCAGGCACATGTAATAGTGACATGAGATGCCTTTGTAAAGATAATCTATATGGGAAAACTTTTCTTCCTAACCCCCCTAACTCCTACCTATTCTTTCCCACCTCCCTCCCACCCCCAACAAATCCTCCTCCATCCACTATATAAGTCTTCAACGACAATTTGCAAAAGAGTCGCATAAATTTCGAGATAGAAAAAGAGAGTGTGATATACTTATCCACCATCCCTATTTCCCAACCTCCTAAATCCCCACCCCATCTCCTTGAGCAACACATTTACCATCCTTTTTATCTTCTTCTTTTTTTTCTGATTCTCAAGAGGTTGTGCCTTATATGACTTAAGTAAAGTGATATTTTGCTCGTTCATTTTTTAAATAGGATATTTATCTTGAATTAAAAGTGTAAAGCTGTTTTACGGAAAACATATCATTTGCCTTTTAGAATAATTTATTGATAAACAAGCTGTCTAGGTAGCTGCGTATATGCAATTGTAGATGTTTTAGTATTTAAAAAATAACAGTTTAAAGTAGATGTAAGTGGTCACCTTGCGCATCCAAATATAATTCAAATACGACACCCAAATAATTGTAAATAATATTAATGTATGTATACAATATTATTGGGTTGCTCACTATACGAATCCATCTTTTTCTATCAGAATATATATCTCATCTAAAAGTTATGTAAGTAAGAAAGTCAACTAGCTAATTTTACTATTTTCACCTGAACATCAATTACTTATCTTTCAAAACCAATTTGTTCTTGTTTCCTATTCTAGATAGACATATTTTACAAGGATATGTTTTAATTTTCATCCTTTTGGGAATTTTACTGCGAGGAATTTACGTAAATAAAACTATTTGTATAATTATTTAATATTTTGTTTTTAATATTGTATCTTTAAAACTTGTGGAATAAAACATCAACAAATAAACATGGGAAACATAATCTTGGAACTACTTCATAGGTTGATAATGCCACTAAGTAATGTACATTTCTTGTCTTTATTTTTTATTTAAAATTACCCTTTTTACTTTGCGTCTTACTGATCTTCTGGGCTCTCCGCATATTTACACTGAAATTGTAAGAATTATAAAGGTCGAATTTTAAAAGAAATCTAGCTGAATTGGTGTAGAGGAAACACTAGAAACAATTTATAAAAACTAATTGAGTACATCCTGCCGGGATTAGCACCAAGCTCTTCCCTTCGACCGCATTCCAGATAAAACAAGACTGACGCTTCTATCCGCGTGGCATACTGGTGCAGATTTCGATAAACTATTATTATTATTAGTGCCAACGTCTTACTACCCGTTCGTGTTATACGCACTTACGCTAATGTGTTTTGGTAGGGTGATAGTGAGGTGAAATGGAGGACCTACAGTTTAACGTGGAATCCAAACCACGGTGGAGGCCTGGCATTCCCTCGATAAACTAAATAGATCAGATATTCCTCTTTCTTAACTCGAGAACATTTTCTTGAGACAGTTGAAAAGTCCAATTTATATATTGCTAAATTTGGAATTGAAATTTGTAGATTATTTATTTGTTACTTATTAATAAGACCAAATTCATTAAAATCGTTACTAATTCAAAATAAAATTCAATGTACTTGAGAGAAAAGGAGATTTTATATTTGTGATGTGGGAAACATTATTAATAGCATCGGAATATTGATGTGTATGTAAATGTGTGTTAGTATTTTACTTTTATTTGTGCGCTACCATTTTCCTAATATTCTATCATTTTATTTATTACTATTTAGAATATAAATAATCCTCTTTCAGTGATTTAGCGAATATCACGAAAATAAACAAATAAAGCGAAGGTTTGAACGTTTAATTTAGTCTATTTTTACTCTTTGAAGGGCTTATAATTCTTCCAAAACTCGTTAACTTCTGATTTTGTTTCTGATATAAGCCTATTTGTTTGTAAATAATTACGATGTATTTTTTCCCATTTCCTTTAGAGATTGTTATAATTTATTGTGTATATAATTAATTTCTAATACGAGTCAATCTTAACTTACTATTACATGAAAATACTAATGAAGTTCTTAATTGTTTTCAACATAATATCATAAATACACAAATAAAATTATATTAATATTTTCACTATGTTTTAAAGAGATATTTGCTCAAAAGTGTACGTTGGGATCAAAAGTTCAAATTAAGAAACAATTAATTAATATTCTAAAAGCTGAGTGTTCTGTGTATAGGTGAATGGAAAACAATGAGTTGGGAGTGCAATCACCAATTAATACTAAACTAGTATTAGTAACTATCATTTGAACCTGTAACTAAATTTTATAATAACATCCAAACGTTAGCTAACAAAACGTAAACTATATTTTCAAATTTGACATGCCTTCTCAATTATAATGCAATTTACTATAACATAATTAAATTATCATATTTCTTATTATATCGAAGCTTTACGTTAAACAATGGCCTCAATGACTGACCTAATTTCGAAGCTTCAGGAACGAGATGTTTTGTCAGTAGTCATTTAAAAGTACAGTCAAATTTTCCAAGCAGGGACATTTTGTAAAATTAAAATAAATATTTTGTATGTCCATCCGACACCCTAGCTCAGTTGGTAGTGTGTCTGTCTACTGAACTAAGGATCTCAGTTCGACTCCCGGCATGGCTGAAAAATGTATGATAGGTGAAATATTGTTTACCCTTTCACAGTGCTGAATTAATGGATGAAGGACTGAATGCTGTTTCTGTCTTAGTCTTAAGTTATATTATAAGTCATATGAAGCTAGGACAGGCCTAGTAAGCTGGTACTGGAAAATATATGGCTTGAATAAAGAAGTGATCCAGGCATAGGCTGGAAACAATAATGGATGTAAGATATTTGGTGTCCACATTGAAAATATTTTACTATTCTATTTAGTGTTATTTTATATAAATATATATTTATATATATCAATATATATATATAAATATTTATATATATATATTCATATATATATTTATATTTTATATATAAATATATATATATATTGATATATTGATATATTTATCAAAAGTAATGACTGCCTATCACATGACCTGACTATGAATAACTTACGTAAGGGTAGTTCTAGTAACTTCTTTAGCTGTCCAATAAAGGTTTTGTCTACGCAAATTTGACTGTATTAACGCTCTAATGTAGACCAAAAAGAATTAGGGCCAATACCAAGAAACTCTTTTAATGCCTTTTTATGAAATGACTAATTCTTGAAACGACGCTAAATAAGCAATACCTAAATTAGGATTCCCATACCAGTCGTAAAAACGTGGATTCCACTTCATGCTTTATTTAAACATTGAAACGCGTGCCGGTGACTCATATACCAGCCTTTCAATGCAAATTAGTGAAGATTGTACGCTTCAGGCTTGAAGCGTGTTTTACAAGGGTGCTAATATATGGTTAAGGAATGGTGTTTATTTGTTACACCAGTGAGTTTGAATATTTCAGTAATGGTTTTTTTTTAAGTTGTAACAATGCTTCTGTTTCATTGATAAATTATTTTTTTAAATGTTAAATCAGAGTACTGGATAGTTAAGAAATTATTTTACTTTAAAACAGTGCATCTGAATCATAAAATGATGGGAGAAATTTTATGGTAGAGATTTACTTAGAGTAAAAGTATTTTAAAAGATTTATGAAAAATGTATTCAATAATAGCTATTTTAAAAGTAAACGTCACTATCTTAATTAAAAGCATGATAAGTAGGCTACATCAGGTTAAGAAATGTGTAATGTTCTTATCATTACTATGGTTTTAACAATTCTCTTTGTGTGTGTCTTTGAATTCCGAGTTAAAATATCTCTTTTATTCTAGCATTTTATTTGAAGTCGAGACTTTCCTTTGTGATAAATTCAGACAGAAAACCAATTATGACTATATTAATTGGTACTTTATATTCAAAGAGAATAATAACCTTTGCTCACATGACCTAAAACGTCAGTATCGTAATATATGTAAACATTCGAAAAAACATACCCGAGGTACTCAATCGATTGCTTAGAATGTTAAATTCAAATCACTTGAGATTAGCTTTATGATAAACCATTTGATAAATTATCATATGGAAATAGATAGCCAGAATGAGAACTATATTTATATATAGTTTGGCCTAGGCTCAAAGAACTTCCCTACAAAACTCCGTTAAAATTTGTCCAGGCATTTGGCAACTATCGCAAAACAAACATCCGGACAGACATACAGACATATTAAATGCCAAGGGTTTGAGTTAAAACAGGACATCACTACACCCGGTCATTAATAACAAAATAGAGAAATATTTATATTATAAAAGAAATCTAACACCGAATATTACTATACATTTGAGTTATACACCTTTTATAATTATTAATTTTATTGTTATTACATTTAAATTGTTAATTGATAAAATCTGATAGCTGGTTTATTATGACTCACAAATGATATTAATAAAATTATTCATTGTTTACCCCAGTTTACCACAAAGCTGTGGAAGATTCTTCGGTGGATAAAGGTTATTTAAGTTAATGTATCTTAAGATAATTCCTAGGTCTATTAAACAATGTGTTGACTCGAATCCCAGTAAGATCAAATTCATGTAGTGTGAAGCAGGTGAGGAATAGAGGTTATTTGGTAGAAAATTGACTAATCAACAGTGGAAAAAACCTCTAGAAAATATTGTGTATTCATTCGTCCCCCATATATGCTTTGTCACTTTGACAAATGACTTAAATTCACACAGTTTGTTATTTTTGTTTTCATAAAAGTCAAACCTAACCTAATAAAACCATATACATTATTCATATAATTCTCAATATAATTATTCGTATAATTTTGGTACAGCGTGATTTACTCCCCTTTAAAAACAACTGTAATTAAATTTAATTTAAAGATGAAAAAGTGTGATTTTTAAAATAGTCGACACCATCATTTTTCCTGGATGAAGAATTATAAATTACCATATTATTATATTTGGAAAAAGGTACAGGAAAGATTGATGGAAACATATAAAAGGTACGAACAAAATGTGGCTTTTACAATGAAAAGAACAAACTTTACATTGCTGCCATTTACAAATTTCCATTTTCTCCCTGTTGTGTTTTACTGTTTCCTCTTTTAGGAAGTTACGATCCACGTTCCACACTCTTCCTTGATTAGTTTTGATAGAATTAAACCTATGTCGGGGATTGGAAAGTAACGATCGATTTTCTTCAAGGGGCAAACATTACTTATTTGTCCAATGGCAGCAACATAAGTTGTGAACTGTGATCTTTTCATTGTAAAAGCCATACTGTATTCTTCCCTTTTACATTTTTCTATCCACCTTTCCTCTATTTTCCTTACAAATTTAATACAACTAAATACCTCATAAAACGAAAACAGATGTTCCTTATAGAGATAAATCACCATTTTAGAAAACCATACATGTGTATGCATAAGATATAAGTAAAACTTGTCTTATCTGATTTTCCGGTAGTAGTTATGTTAGGGTTCATATTATGTCCTGATATACTGAGGCTGTTATTTCTTAAATGGCTTTCCAATCTCTCTCCACATAAATACGAGTACATTTCCTTAAAATTAAACGTCCCTTATAATTACCTCATAATTGTAATTAGATGTGTATATCCTAGCTGGGAAGTAAGACATGAAGTGAAGTGAAAAACACATTGAAAATTAGCGTATTTGTATTAAAGAATACCTAAGTGCATCAGTTTAGTATTGAAACTCCGCCATTGTGTATTAAAGTAAAAACAAACTAGTCGTATTTCAAATTATATCAGTATAAAACGCACGACTGTGAAGTAAGCTCAAAACACCCATCCCTAAATCCTAACGCTCTCTGCGTTAAGTAGAAACGGTGACTCAACCGTAACGCAACTTAACGTAACGTAACACAACAAGATAAAGCAACTGTGTTTGAGTGATAGCTGCAAACACCCATTAGAAGGCAAAGTGGGACACGATGTGTATAGGGGCTGCGAGGGTGAATTTCAAACGACGCGACGACGACGACGCCCGTAAGGGGAGAATTGAAGAGAAACAAGATCCCTCCCACGTCAGAAAGCATCCTTTACACCCTTTCCTCTTCAACGGTGACGTCACACGGCAAACATTATGCCAGAAATTGAGAGATGAAAATAAAGGGTAGGAAGGAGAGATAATAAAACTACGTTTGCAATAATTTACGGATTTGCTTGGTCAGGCTGAGAAAGAGTGAGTTGTTGTGCTTTGTTTATTTAGTAGTCCACGGAGGGGGGGGGGGGAGGGTATATTGTTTTGTTTCCATGCTATAATATGTTAGGGGAGTAAGAAGGGAGGTTGCAGGGAGGTCTTTGTTTTTGGTGAGTAGGCTTTCTAGAAGCCTTGTTTGCAGACAACTAATAGGTAAAATGTACTAATTAGTTCCCTAAGCTCTCCGTGGAAATACCCACTTAAAGCTATAATTGTGTGATATACGAGTGATGTTGGTGAGTATGTAAATCGCTTGTACTCATTCTGTTTGCTAAATTTACCCTCATGGGAATGTTTTCCTTTGCTTTTCCTAAACAGTTTAATGTGTGTTTAAGGCTTTGTCATTTCGAAATATGTGTACATCATTCCTTTATACTATCTGTTCAGGCAATACACATAAATGATAACTACCCTAATCAGGTAGGGATTAAAAAGGAAGCATTTTAGAGCTAAGCTACCCACATTTGCATGAAAGGATATTGGAAGCCACTTAGGGTAAAACCAACCTAATTAGATCCTACTGAGATTTGAGCCCCGATCTGCTCGTCTTCAGCAGTCCAATCTAACACAAGATTGACGCCTTAAACATTCGGCCGCTGAATTGGGATTCACGTTGTTCTGAGGTAACAGGTAATATAAGATTTTATAGGTGGAACTTTATAGTGACTAAAAAAATTTTTTACGGCGTCTTACTAACCATCAGAGTATCCACATATTACTACACTTTGAGAGTAAGAATGAAGGAAATCGAATTTAGAAGGAATATTTTGTAATTTTAATAGAGAGATAACTTAGTGTGAAACCTTTTAGAAACCAATCACCCTCAATATACGTCATCAAAGCTAGAACCTTGACCTTCTCACCAATGGTAGACAAGAATAGAGGAGGACCGATGCCTTAGCTCAGTTGGTAGCGCGTCTGCCTATGGAGCTAAGGGCCCCAGGTTTGACTCACGACATGGCTGAAAAATGTACCATTGGTGAAATGTGGGTTTACCCTTTCACAGCGATGAATTAACAACCGGTGGCTGGATGCTGTGGGTGGCCTAGATTTAAGATTAACGTAATTAATACATAGGCGTGTATAGTATATACTAAACAGGTAGCATAACGCGGTGCTAAAAAAATTAGATGATCTCAACTTTTAGTATTCGTGCCCACCGATGCGTGTAATATTACTGCTATAACATTAAAAATAAGCTAAAAAAAACTTAGTTGGAACGCTCAAATTTTGGCGTATGAATAGACTAAAGTGAATCTTGTTATTATTTTAGTTGTAATATGAGGTGTTTATATGCTATCCAGCTATAGTTGGCATTGACACGCCAGATTACGTGTGTTTATACAGTTGGTGTCACTTTGACAAGATTTCATTGAGTTAGCATATGCTTCAATACGTTTCAGTGAATTTCACAAGAATAGACGGAAGTAGACACAGTAACATTTAAAATTGTTAGGGAAGGTTTCAAACAGGCGTGTCAAATTCAATTGAGCTTAAGGACCACAATGAAAATTGAGAAATATTAAGAATACTAGTTTCAAAAAAATTAAAACTGCCCCAAACATGGTAGTTGCTAGGCAAAATAATAAAAAAAAAACTCATTTGCACAATTTGAAGCCAGTGAAGCTACCACAGGTAAGATATCCCAATTAATTCTAAGACAAGCACAACAAGCAATTATGTAATAGACCTTTAATTTACCAACACCCACTTCAGTGGTCGAATGGTATAAGGCATCACACTCTTGAAATAAGTTGGACATCTGCTGAAATTAGGGTTCGGAACTGGTCTGGTGTACTGATAGTAATTTTCCCTAAATGATTTTCGAATCAACCTCCACACAAACGCGGGTGCACTTCCTCTAAATCCAAACCACCTTATATATAATATCTAAGCGTAATTATTAGACTAGATATACTTAAAACCCAAACAGGTAGTAAGACATTGTGACTAGAAAAAAAAATGTGTTCATCCTTATCCAGCCCGAAAACTAAATAATAAATTTTCGACCTTGCTTGGAACCTTACTCGCGACTCTTAAATCTTTAGAAAGTCTCACCCTCTTACTGATATAACGTTTCAATATTTGCTATATTTTTAGAGTGTTAGCTTAGAGAACAATTATTAGAATAAAGTAAGATAATTTAGCGATTATTCTAGAATTTTGCAAAATTTAATTTTGAAATACATTTATTACCGGTAGGAGCATGGAAAAAGTTTCAGACTAGTATTGTTTGGCTTGCCGGGGATGATAAAGTTGGGGTTCATATCTTGGCCATGTCTATTTAGGATGTTATTTCTCCAGGGGTTTCCCGAAATTCCTTCACGCAAATTCTGGTAGAATTCCTCTAAGTCATATCTTCCTCATGGCTTAAGCTAGGTACACATGACACAAATTATTATACAAGAATTTGTGCAATAAATTATACAATATATTTTTCACATCAATTATATACAGATTTAATCTCAAGGTTGTTCATACGACATATGCAATTGTACACATATTTGTCAACAATGTGATAGTTTATTTGCTTTTGGTGAAATATTAACAGATAGTAAATAAATAAAAAATAATTATATTGAGTTAATTCTATTTATTTATTAAAATACAACTGAAGATTTAAATTGTAACTATTTTATACTGAGTGTTTCCCTCGCTTTTGTACCTTGAGTGCTTCTCAGACACCAATAAAATTACGTCCATTAGTTATAAAATTATTAGTAAAACTCAGGGGCTGAGAGCAAGTGAAACAGCTTGTATAATTCGATGTCTAATAAACACGTTATCATATATTTATTTAGTTCACGTCTGGCAGGTAGGGCCATCTATTTTTAATGATCCAAAAGCTATACAGTAAAAATGGACAATGTCCCACGTGTTATATTCCCTAAAATTGTATACAGTAAAAAAGCGCAGAGCAGATCTTGTATAATATTTGGTGTTCAAATGACGCCATATTTAGGTTACACTTTCTTATACAACTTTTTGTACAATAATTTGTGTCATGTGTATTGGGCTTAACTTATTAGTGGAACTAAATGCTGAGTACCTGGACAGGTAGTAAGCTCCAGTTGAAACATTAAAATGTATGAATATTCATTTTATGGTGTGATTTCAGATAAATTCTTGATAAAATATTATTTGTCTATTTTTACTAACCTTAACTTTCTTAACAAACAAAAATGCCACATTTCATTCTTTCTTCAAACAAAAAAATACAAAATGTAAAATAAATATTAGTCATATCCCCCCTCCAACCCTTCTTCACCCACAATTCTTGTGGGCGATTATCATCGAATTGGAATAGTGGTTATAAAACATTTTATTAGGGAAGGCACGTGCTCCCATCCCTTATCCAGACGTCTATTAATCCTCCTCCCCTACCTTATTCAACCCAGCAGATCCACTTTTTTTTATCGGGCTTACCGAAAAAAAACACACTGAGAGTCATCTTGGATTGTCGTTGATCGATTGATGGGAATTTTATTAATGGTAGCAAAATGCAAAAGTTGCTCGTGTTATATTTTTTTTACCTCTCCCTCTCTTTTTCTCTCTTTTCTACGTCTCTCTTTCACGCACTCTTTTATTCCTGCTCTTCTTGTTGGCTTGATTCCAAAGTTTGATGTTCCTTTAGATAGAGTTAAGGTTGGACTCGGAGCATGTTGCTGCAGAATGATTTTTTCACCCTCAGGTTTATCTCATCAGAACCTCTCTCATGTATGGTCGAGGCCAAAAAACAACAGGGTTGAAAAATTAGAACCGGTGTAGTCCAATTTTCATGGGAAAGATCTTTTGGAAAAATACAAGTAATTTTTTTGCTGTAAAAATGTATAAAGTTTTACCGTTTTATTGGTGATTAAGGTGACGATGATATATATCAATGGTGCCAGTGGAAGACAACATGACCTTGAATATGAATACGTGAGAGTTGATAAAGTAGCGTTTATATTAAAATTGAATGGTACAAGGTTTCACCTATGTAGTCTGAGATTATAAGGATGTCATAAGGATTCCTGTAACAGTCCAAATTGGAGAGTTCAAGTGGAAAATAAGAAGACATAAAACCATAGAGTTCTTTTTTCTTTTTTAAAGTACGTTACAGGCGTTTCAAGCGTCTGAAAAAAAGTTTTTGATGTTTAATTTTGTAATGTATGAAACTTCAGTGCCTTTATATGTCTAAAAATAAAGAAATATTCTTTTTATAAAAGCAAGTAAACGTAAAGAGAGAAAGAAAAACAGTATTCTCTAGAAATATCTTGAGTGCCTCCAGTGTCCACGGGAATGCCGCCGCTACGAGGAGAGCCATGAATGAAAAATGGCTGTTGTGGACAGCTCCGCAGTATATGTTTTGAGTAACGGTGTTTGTGTTTATTCCATCATGTGCAAAGCCCTCTAACGTCCATCATCCGCTACAATGCCCCCAACTTAAAACAGGATAGACCACGTCTGATGCGAGATGTATATATTATTATTATTAGCACCGCGTCTTACTACCCGTTCGGGTTATACGCACTTACGCTAATGTGTAATGGTAGGGTGATTGTGAGATGAAATGAAGGACCTACAGTTTAACGTGGAATCCGAACCACGGTGGCGACCTGGCTTTCCCACATTCACAAGATGTATTGTCAGAGGTGAAGGAAGGGTTTGGCAATCAGATAAATCTTTGCCGGGACCGAGGATTGAACCCCGGCTGCCAGCATAGAAGTCTGACACCTTACCCCTAGACCACCAGGTCACCTAGATGTATATAATACATCCTACTAAAAACTATTAAGGATAAAGATGAGACTTTTCTTGAAAAATCTCTCGCAGTGGTGGTTTGTGACCAACCTAGTAGGGAAAGGTGTTGGTTTGGTATAGGCACCCCCTCAGGCTTATTTCATAATAAATATGACTACATAAAGTCATAAAGTTGAACTCAGTGTTCTCGGGGTAAAGAGCTCGCTCCAGGACCCGATATTCGTGGGTTCACACCTATCCGAGGTTGATGGGTTTTTCTTGAGTGATAAAAATCCGTAGCACTACTCTCTTAGGAGGGGAAGTAGAGCCGTCAGTCCCATCTCGACTGTGGCATGTAAACGAACCCTGAAAAACCTTTTGCGGCTAAATTGATAGGGTCTTTCACACTTGTTCACAGAAATTTGGTGTGGAAGGCAACGGGGAAACTACCACACTTCCTGAACTCACTTTGTACATGATATTTCTACCGGATGGTGTGGGCACCACTAACCAACCTAAATGCTGAGTGCACGCCCAGCTAAATAGAAATCACATCAAACCAACCTTCGTGTTGTTGACTTGAGAAGAAGGAATTCATTTTGGGTGACGAGTGGTGTTTGTGAAAGTAGGGGAAATATTTAGCAAACACGTAAGTCAACCTTAAAATTATTTAAATTATCTTGTTGATGATACACTGAAAATAATATCCTAACAAATAACAGCAGTTTACAGATGAAAGTTTTCCGGAAAAGTGATATTATAATATCGAATTATTAACATAAATGAGATCTAGAACAGTCCATACCTTTGTGATGCATTTATAAGACAAGAGCTGTATTTAACACGAGATTGTGAGAAGATAAGTGGAATCACTGTACTTGCTTGATTGGAACTCATTTGATAATGTTTCTGAGAGTTCTGGTGAAATTAAGCTGAAGTGTAAACTTAAAATATTGGGAAATACAGGATGTTTCTAAACCCTCCACTCAAACATATACCACAGAGAGAAGGAGAGAGAAAAAAAATGTAAAACTATTTCTGAAAAAGTCACCATTCTACTCAAAGAAAGTTGAAGCGAGACACAACAACGCCCGGTAGTACGCAGCTGCTATTACGTACATGTACAACAAGTTGCATATCATTAGGTGGACATAAGTTCCGTATCGCGAGCAACGTTGCCGGAGGGTGAGAGTACGTCAAATGCAATTGGCGGATACTGTTGTGAACAGTTGGGGAAGGGTTTTGAACGCATACTGTGATGTACCTACCTAATGAAATGTAGCTAGTTGTGCGCGTACGTACTTAAAGCTTCATACGCCCAACACTATTGCGTCTATCTTTAACTTACATTTTTTAAACAAGATGATATTTCCAGACTTTTTTTTCAAGGATTTTCTGTTTATTTCCCCCACAAATGATGTGGTAAGTTTGGGCACAGAGCTTAGAAAATCCCTGTATGGATTGCATTTGTTCCATTTATCTAACTATTTTTCCCCCCATAAAAATAAATGGTACGGAGCTTCGCACGGAGTTTCCCGTTCTATTGTTTAAAAATAGAATTATTTACTCAAAACTCGTAAAATATGTGAATCAAATTAAAATACACCAACAGACCCAAGAATAAATTGCACTACCCTTTATGTAAAACAATTTTTTGAGTCGTGGTCTTAAATTTTATATTTTTTTTTAAATTAATGTCCTCAATTGTTTTTGGGCCGATAAAAAACATTAATATTGGGTCCACAAGGGTCAACACTCCGTACTAAAATTTTGACTTGCGGTTAAAATTTTCAACATTTTATTAGGTATTGCACATCTTCATGCCATCGCATTGCTATTAAATTCCTCATTTATTAATTTTGACCAACATTAATGTAAATATTGATTATTGAGTCTAAAATGAAGCATATAGATCATTGTTGTACAAACATTTTTCCTAAGAGATTTAAGGAAAAATAACATTAACTTTTTGAGAGATTTACTTATATTGAATTACTCTATGTAATGGCGAATTATCGCGTTAAAACTCAAGTAGTACCTTTTTACAACTAAAGTTCACAAAATTGTATTAATATATTTGCCAATATTTCATAAACTGTTGGTTTTATAAAAATATATTCCATATAAAGGTTTTTTTATTGTTAATAGTACTACAATTTTGCAATGATAAGTTATTTAGTATCTCAAATAGTTGCGTATATACGTAAATTTCAGCTTCTGTAAGATTCTCTAAAAGTAATTTTCGCGGGAAAATGAAAATAGTTTATTTATAATCTTAATCAACGCCTAGATGCAAATTTTAATCAAATCGGTATAGCCTATTTTGAGAAAATCTATCTATTCTCTTTTCGCCCTTTATTAAACTACTCTTAATTTTAAGTTTAAACAGACACACAAACAGACAGCATTGCAAAGACCACTTTTTAGGGTTCGGGGGGTCATAAGACGTCGACATCCATCAACATTTCAGGTTAGATTTTTTTACGGTCTCAATACTTTATCTTTAGTATTTGAAAAATTAAAAAAATTATATATTTGCGTATAGCTTGAAAGTTATTAGTTTTATAAAAAATATACTCTGATTAAAATATTTGTATTATAAATAGAGCTACATACGTATAGTGATAAGTAATTTTAATTTCTCAAATAGTTTTGGAGATATGATACAAAATGAGAATTTACTCATCAGACCGGAACCCTTAAAGTCATTTTTGCCGAAAATTGAGATTAGCCATTTTGTTTGGAATAATTATAAATGTTTAGAAATGAAATTTAATCAAAATCGTTAAAGCTGATTTTGAGAAAATCGACTTTTTCTCTTTTTGCCCATCTGTAAACTACCCTTAATTTTAGGGTTAGATATCCAATTCCCAAATCACCTCTGGACAACCCTATGAAAACCCTAGATACCAAGGTTTAAACCAAGTCCGCTAAAATAGTTTAGGCTCTAGTTGGAGGTACAGTCTACGGACAGATAGAAATTCAAAAATCACTTTCTCGGATACGGGGGGTCATGAAACGTCAAGATTCATAAAAATCTCTAGTGAGATTTTTTTGATGATCACAATAAATTCTCTACCTGTAGGATAGCGAGAAAGTAAAAATCGGAACATTTTCTAAATCGGAAAATTGAAAGTAAATTTGTCCACCTCACATTTCTCATAAGGGCTCATTGCCAGCGATTTTATTTATCATACACGGTTTGATCACATAGGTGCCTTTTTTAAATAAGCCAGTCTATTCTTTTAAAATAAAGGTTAGAGTGGCTTTGTATAATTCTAGGGTACCATAGTTTGATTCCGGTTGATATGAATATATTTTATATTTGTGTAAATTATTATGTAGCTAACCTACTTTCTAGTTATGAGTGTTTAATGATCGATTTCCTGGCCTTGGTTATATTAGTTTCTACGTTAAGTTCTAATATAATTTGTATATTCTATAAATAGAAAAATTACACCTGATACAGGAATAAAACCCGGAAACTTTGGTATAGTATGTCACCACTCTAGACACTGAGCTATCCATGATTCATCCCGTACCCAGGGTAATTTATCACTCATATTTTCTTTTATGGACGTGAGGAAATCGTCAACTACTTATGAGTGATCAATTAAGCTCACAGGTATGTGACGATTCCTGAAGGGATCAGTGGTTATAGTATTGGCTTACAAAGGTCCCTGGTTCGATTTACGTGTCCAAGTGTCAT
Organism: Timema cristinae; assembly: GCA_039000515.1. Lineage (NCBI taxonomy): Eukaryota > Metazoa > Arthropoda > Insecta > Phasmatodea > Timematidae > Timema > Timema cristinae. The sequence goes on from JBCFYV010011172.1 coordinate 42,891,287, forward strand.
TTTTCAATTCAAAGGATATGGTAGTTCTATTCAACTATAAGCGTAATCAACAAATACAATATTTTGACTATTTAATCCATAATTATATTATTTGTGTTTAAAAATTGCACGCTAGGTGTTCAGATAAAAAAAATAGTTAATGAAGATAATCCGAGATATTTAATCCGGATTAGGCTACTTTCAATTCATATACAACTTATCTACCCTGAAAAAAACGAGCTTATATTATTCGTTTCCACTATAATTATGATTATATAAAAAGGCTCATTAATATAGGACTGTAAGCTTTCACCGCAAACAGAGTTTAACTGACATGGGAGCTGGTCAGTTGATTACCTTACTAACAGGTAAACCTTTAACCGCAAACAGTGTAACTGACACGGGAGCTGGTCAGTTGATTACCTTACTAACGGGTAAACCTTCAATAGTTTGTTTTAACTGACTATTCTACAGCAAATTACGACATTTGTACCAGCGATATTAGTCTTTATCTATGATTTAACAGCCATACCAACCTAACAAATTGTAATTTACTTTCTTGTGATTGTAAAAAAAATCACCTTTCCAATTTAAAAAAAAATCGGTGAAGGAGTGCAGTTAAACGCACTATGGCAAATAAATATACTCGACTAGAAAGTAGCTAGTTTTTTTTTTACGGCTAGCAAACAGCCAGGCATTTTTTTCCTACTAGAATCCTACTATGTAGTAGGGTTCTTCTAAAAGAAAAGAGGGGGTGGGGGGGCTTTGTAGAAGGCTATTTGTAACACAATGGGGTTATATAGTTCCTCTGCTGCTTTGGGAATTAAACATCAAATATATTCGGTGGTAGCTCTTTCCACGTTATCGGGAAGAACGTCAACGATATTTATCTGAAGAAAAAATGGAAAGGCAGAGGTCGCTTGCGGCCTACACCACTACTGACAATTCAACTTGAGACCTATTCTCATATTAATATATATATATATATATATACACGCGCGCGTTTCTATGAATAGGGTGTACTTCTGTCGTTCCATCATAGCCGATATATGAAAGGTCCTAACAGTGGACTGCGAATATAAATTGAAACGGACTGGTTTATGGGCAACGACCAACGTTTTATGAGTCCGGTTAGGGGGGGCAGCTGCGTCCTACGGCTAACATCATCGGGACCATGGTTGTAAGTTGGGAAAGGGGAGTGGGAGGGAGTTATTTCATCACTGGATTTTCATCCACTAAAACGCTGTATGTGGCCTTCACCTACCTCTTACCCCTCCCAACAAAGCCAGTCATCCCTAACCCTACGGTTTCGTGCGTATACTTGTCTATTTATCTTAACTGGTTTTCGGAAAATATAGATTGTTCTGAATTTTATGTCCTGAAACCATCGCAAACAGTTCCTCTATACGTCCGAGTAATAACATTGATTTGAACTGGACTTTTATGTCTTTGTATGTCTGTCCTCGTCAAAGGTTTGGCATAGTCAAATTTTTAAAGGAAGGACCTCTTATAAAATACATATCATAGGGTTTTTTTTCGCTGTCAACATTTATAATATTTTACAACATTATTAGTGTTATTTACTAGGTATTGATAATATCTATCAAACGTGAGAGCTGAAGATAACATGAGTTAAATGACGAATACATTAAAGTCGATCTAGTAGCTTTCTTAGTTTTCAACTAAGGACCTTCCAATGAACTTGGTTTGCATTAATCCATTTATCTTGAATATATTTTGAACATGTATAGGCACCCCATCATGTTTTATCGCCTTCTAGTTAGTTATTTTTTTTTAATATTCCTTAAGCTATTGTTAAAACATTATATAAAGAGGTTAGCTACATTTATAAAAACTATCAAATCTACACTCCAATTTAATCAAGAATAGCCTTTAAAAGTATTAAATCATATGCTTTTTTCTCTCAGCATTAATAAAAAAACATTAAAAATGATATTGTATAGGTATTTATAATATCGAATTTCGCACATACATATCACATGACTTGATATATGGATGCGTGAAAGAAGATTTAGTAAGTTTTCTAGATGTCAGTTAAGGCCTTTGATATGAAAATTGGTTTGTATATAGTATACATATATATAAATAGCCGTTCAAAACTGGCTTATAAAATAGTGTAATATATATATAGGGTGTTTATATCTACCTTACAATTTTAAAAACAAGATTATATTTTGATCTGACTCTACTTATACAAAATTAATAAAATTGTGTGGGACTAAGCTTAACTCAAACTGATGGAGTACTTGGGGAATGTAATAGATAGGAGGTAAGGTACTCTAATATTGCGGATTGACTCGCGATAGTTAATGGTTATCCATCAGCACTCTAAACGGATGTTGGTGCAATTTATAAAAATGCATCCCCCTTATCCTAAGTCCTTAAACATAATATTATAATTTAGGGATAGTTCAAAAAAGGCAGCAAAAGGCAAAGAACCAACTTTATACTTTATAACATTTCATTATTATAATATATTTAGTTAATTTTCGATGACTTTACAAGACAACCAAGGTGTTCACCGTATCAATAGAGAGGACAATAGAGAGGGTGCCTTATTCGTCAATGCATGAGCCTGAGATTCTATCCTATCTGGCTGAACAATTTTCCTTCCATAGCATATCCAGTTTATTTTATTAAATCCATAATCAAATTTCACATCTGAAACTTTTACAATGACGTGACACATCCACATACTAGCATAGAAGCTGACCTGTTTAGTAAATATAAGTATCTTTGGAGTTAATAAATTAATTCCTGTACCAAATGTTTGTAGGAGCATTCATTCTATTCTATTCTTTTCTCTTTTTTTCATAAATAACTCGTATAAAATTCTATGAAGATATTGTTTTTTATGTACTAATAATGCCCCGCGATTGGGTGCCAATTATCAAGACACGTAACTTTATTTTTGAGATATTTGATATTGACCCGTGATACGGCACCAGTTAAAGTGATATGGTTTTATATATTGAGATATTTCCCTGTGATTGAGCACTATTTATAATGAAATCTGGGTTTTAAGATGATGACGATGCGTGCATGCCCTACTGCGCACTTGTACATGGTTATGTGATTTGCTTGTATATGATACTTATATAATATATGAAATGAGCAAGACTTTTGATGTTCCACAGGATTTATTTAAATGATTACACCTTCAGTATTGAAATTATTATATAAAATGACACAGTTTTTGTTAAATTACTGATTGTTTTTGTGTTATATTACACGTTTCGCGTTCTGAGTACTGTGTTCGCTGTGTAGATTTTTGTTACTACTTATTAATATATTACCGGCACTGTCAAATACTGTCTTACAGCTATATTACCGGCACTGTTTTAACTAGCCATGTGATGAATCAAACTCTGGATTCATACTCACAAGCTGCTTATATAGAACCTACCCCTTGCCTCTTTGACCACTTGTCACCAGTGTTGAAACTAACTAAATGGAAAAACTTCTAACAACATGATGTTTTGAAGGCTTGCTCCCTATTGGGTAAGAGGGAACTAGCACGTCACATGCTTTTTCTAATACAACGGAGTTGATCTTTAATTGAAAAAACAATATTAAAACTCAGTGAATTAAAATTATTTCTAAAAGCGCGTGATTATCCATGGATGAAGTATTAAAAGGAAATTTCACATACATTTCTTTAAAGAAAAATACACTTCATCCGTGACTTTTTTTTAATATATGAGAGGGGTCTAAAACAGTATCATTACGATTCGTATAGATAATAGTACAAACCTCAAATTGGTGAACACGCTTACAAATAAATCGGTCTAGCCTATTAAGGATGGTTGGGGTTCAAGAAGTAAGAGTTTGTATCCTTGGGCCTTCTGAGATTTTTTTTATTAAACAAATTCTTGTCCTCACTCCATTTAAATCGAATTTTTAAATTTAATTGTTGTTCCTCGTAGTTTTTCTGAGGGTTAACAATGTCTGTATGTGTGGGCTGATTCCTATTAGCCCGGAACATGAGATTCACTCATAAAAACAAACACATCAACTTGTTAATTACAATAATCACACTTTATATTTAATATTAAAACCAATTGTTGAAAGATATTTAACAAAATTCAAATATCCAAAACTAATTATTTGTAAACTACCCTAAAATTATTTGTTATTTGTACAAATAAAATCGCATTCTTATTTATTATGAGAAAATATTCACAAATTTCCATTTTAAATTTCATTTTCAAGGTAAATTTACAAAACATTCAAATTTTCTAGAAATTGCTGTAAGTAAACTACTCTTGAATCAATTTATTTTAGATAAATTAAGATTCAATAGTATTGATATGTGAAATAGTCTTCCAGTAACAATTTTGAACTAAATAACTAACGCCATTTTTTTTAAATTAAAATTAGCAATCATTATTAAACAACTCTTTAAAAAAATTCCCCCCAAAACAAGTATACAGCATTATTTGTCATGTGCATGTCAAACACTGCCAAGATATCCATTAAAACCAAATCGTTAGGAATATTTTTTTAGTATTGAAGGTTTTTAGAAAATCAGTAAGTTTTAATTAGCAATAAATTAGATTTTAACCCAGCCCCAGGCTCCCCAAATATCTACAGTGTTAATAATTATTGGCATGTCAAACATTCCCAAGATACCGATTTGGAACCAAATCGTTAGAGCGATTTGTAGAATATTTCAAGGTCTTTAAAGATCAATCTTCAAAAATCTTCACTTCAATGAATTTTTGCCCAAAAAAAAAACAATTCTTTGTGACATGCTAAACGAATTAAAGATATACATTTCAAACAAAATCATTTTTGCCATTTTTGAAAAATTTCTAATCAAAAAAATACGCATCAGTAAAATATCCTTAATTGAAGGATTAAGATGAAAAAATAAATTGTTGTGATGTAGCCCTATAATATATAAATATCAAGTTTGAATAAAATCCATCAAACTGTTTTAAATCCTTAGTCAGAGCCAGACTGATATACAGAGAGATATGGGGATACACACAATTGTAAAATTCACATAAAATGTACACATTTATTATACTCTCGAGATCTATTTTTTCACGATCACAATTTTTACTTTCTCTATCTGCAAGAAAGTATTGTAATCGTCAAAAAAATTGAACTCGAGATTTTGATGAATCTTGAAGTTTCATGACCCCCCGAATCCGAAAAAAGTTGTTTTTGAATTTTCCGTTGTCTGTCTGTCTGTCTGTCTGTCTGTATCTCCAAATGGAGCTTGAACTACTTTACCGATCGGGCTAAAACTTGGTATATAGGGTTTTCATAAGCTTGTCCCGATGGGTTTTTGGAATTGGATATCTAATCATAAAATTAAGGGTGGCTTACTAAAAGGTTAAAAGAAAAAGAGTCGATTTTCTCTAAATAGGCTCTAATGAATTTGATTAAATTTCATTTCTAAACATTTATAATTATTCTAAACAAAATCGTTACCCTCTATATTTCGGCAAGATGACTTTAAGGGCTCTGGTCTGATGTGAAAATTATATTTGTGTTATTAACTCAGTAACACTTTAAGATATGAAATTACTTATCAATGCAAATACGTACGTCTAATTATAATACAAATATTTTATTTGAAACATATTTTTATAAAACCTATAACTTTCAAGCCATACATAATTATATATGTATTTTAACTTTGTAACACTAAAGGTAAAGTATTGCGACCGTAAAAAAAAAAATGAAATGTTGATGGATGTCGACGTCTGATGAACCCCCGAACCCTTAAAAGTGGTCTTTGCAATGCTGTCTGTGTGTCTGTTTAAACTTAAAATTAAGAGTAGTTTAAGAAAAGGCGAAAAGATAAAAAGAAATATTTTCTCAAAATCGCTTCTAACGATTTTGATTAAAATTCATATCTAGGCGTTGATTAAGATTATAAATAAACTGGCTATTTTCATTCTCCCATGAAAATGACTTTTAGGGTACTTTAGAGAAGCGTACATTTCTGTATCTCCGCAATTATTTGCTATATTAAATAACTTCTCATTGCAAAATTGTAGTACTATTAAAAATAAAGAACTTTTATATGAAATATATTTTTATAAAACCAACCGTTTCTGAGATATTGGCAAATATATTAATACAGTTTGGTGAGCTTTAGTTGTAAAGATATACTTCTTAAGTTGCACCGCAATAATTCTCTAATGCCATAGAGTAATTAAATATAATTAAATCTTTCAAAAAGTTTATGTTATTTTTCCTTAAACCTCTTAGGAGAAATGTTTGTACAACAATTATCTATCTCCCTCATTTTAGACTAAATAGTCAATATTTACATTTTTTATTTGTCAAAATTCATAAATGAGAATTTAATATCAATACGATGACTTTAAGATGTGCAACACCTAATAAAATGTCAAAAATTTTAGCAGAATGTCGAAATTTTAATACGAAGTGTTGACCCTTATGGACCCAATATTGATCTTTTTTAATAGTCCGGGCATACAAATGAGAACATTAATTCCTTAAAAGTAAAACTTTAAAATCTAAAATCGGGACTCAAAAAATGTTTTATTATTGGGTTTGCGAGTGTATATTATTTCAATTCACATATCTTACGAGTTTTGAGTAATTATCTCCATTTTTAAACAATAGAGCGAGAGAGTCCGTGTGGAGTTCCGTACCATTTATTTCTCTTGATACGAGAAAGTAAAAATAATGAAAACGGAATCCGTAAGTTAGACATACCAATGAAGAAAATAATAATCTCAAATAAACGTGCTACCCACTTCGTGGGCCGCACAATCCAACCCAATACTCTCACAATAGACTATACTACCAAAGATGTGGAGATCGATGTTCGATATCGGTCAGGTGTACTGAGAGTAGTTTATACTAAATGGTTTTTCACTTTGTATTTCTTTACACACAAATGAGGGTACACTTCCTCCAAATTCAACCTTCCCCATCCCCAGCACATTATCGTAATTAGTACACAAGCGTATAACCTTAATGGGTAGTAATACGCAATTCTAAATCAAATTTGTTTCTACTTATTATGTGCTACGTTGATCCATCCGGTACATATTCCTCTGATTAATCGCAGAACTAATTTGTATTCAAAAAGAGAAGCCGACATCAGGTATTCTCCGATGAAGGACCAAGGATGTTTAAGCCCCAAGTGTATGTTTACTCCTCCAATCCCGTCCCAGGAAGAGCAGAACCATTCTAGTCGTCTGTTACTTAAACATTCACGAGCACCTGTGAGGTCGGCTCAAGTTGGTTGTAATTAGCGCTACACTGAGCTCTAATGAGTAAACTTGGGGTAAGAGGTTGCCTTCTCGCTGGAGGTTAGTAGGGGTGAGATGAAGATTATCCCTGCTTTGTGACTTACACACGAACTTCAATCAGGAGAACTATGGCAGCATTGTTCAACGACTGACAAGGTGTTGCCTTGTTTTGCCCTCCTTAGTCTTAGAGTAATTAGACGGTGATGGAATTCTCCCAAAAGCGCTGTCAATAATATAGACCAGAATTGAGGTACACAGTTTTGTACGGGGAAAATATTTTAGGATGAAAAAGTAAAAAGGTTAAAAAGTTGTGTAATTACAAAAAATGTATAAAAAGTAAATCTTACACAAAATTAAAATACTAAATGGTTTAAGTAAAAATGATAAAAAGTTTAGAAAGAATTAAAAGTTTTAAAAGGGCATTATGGGGGAAAATAGTAATCTATTTTGTTAGGGTAAAAAGGTGTAAGAAGATGCAAAAGGGGCAAAAGGTATAAAGATATTAAAAAGTATATTAAATAAAAATTATTTTAACCTTTTTTACCCCACTAACCACGTTTAAACCTTTAGCTCAATTTACCCTTTTTATCCATTTTGCTTTTTTTTTAATCTTTTTACCCTTTATACACAGAAATGGCCTTTTTAACATTTTGCCAATTAGGAACTTGTGGCCTTTTTTAAACCTTTTTAATTTGTTATCCCAATTAACCCTTTTACTTTTATATACATTTTATTTGTACTAGATTTATTTTTTCCCTTGTACCCTTTTAGACATTTTTAAATTTTTTGCTCTTTTTCCGTTTTTGGCCTTTTTTAATTTTAAACACTTTTAATCCTTTTAACATATTTTATCTTTTTAGCTACAGCCTTAAATTTATGAGTAAAGAATACGCTGAGCATAGGAATAATCCTGGATAGTTCAGTGGTATAAAATTGGTGCGCTAAAACAAACGCCCTCAGCTTAATTCCCGTGTCCAGGTGACATTTTTCAACAAATTTTTATTAATTAAGTTAGTAATAATACATATAGGAAGTATTAATTTTTTTTAAGAACGCCCCCCAATCTAGACAGCTTTAGGTATATCCAAGGTATTAATATTACGCCCTCGATTTTTCGTAACAAGTTTACAGAAGTTATTTAATCAAGCCTTCCACTCTTTGTGAGAATGTCCTAAGACAGATTATCGAAATGTTTACCTCGAGAAATCCATCTTACGTAAAGGGAGTTTTACTACACCGAGAATATATTACTCCCTCTTGTCCATAAGAAGCTATTCATAACGTTCGGGGAAAGGCCCTTTGTCCAAAGTTTGATCTATAGAGAAGAAATTACTCAGCACAGTTCAAGAGGAATATTAGGACCTTGATGAATCTGGAGGTTTGTGGGGAAAGGGGTAGGAGGCGGGGAAGGTGGAAATTCTCTGAAGGAGGGATTAGATGCTTTCATAACTGATATGGACTTTCTTGTGTCTTTCCCAAGAAATATGTATATATATATATATATATATATATATGGCTGTCAATGTTTGTGAATTATCTCTTTTCAACGAATGTTTTTAAATTTATTTCTCTGAAATTCACCAGTATTGTATATGATATATTTTACCTGAGCTGTATTTTTAAATTAATATTTTAATATTCACCTTCAAGATACACCTTGTAAAACTTCCGATTGTAAAATTAACTCTGTCAACATTTCAAATACTGTACCTATTTTCTCATATATTCATATTGGTATTGAAAAACAGAAGACGTTTCTTGGAATAAACCGAGTGAATGGGGTCTAAGAAAACGAAGCATACATTTTTGTTATTACCTCTAAGAGCCTACTTGAGAAATCACCTTAAGAAAAGAGCAGCTTAATTAACAGAACTGTCAGAAGGGAAGTTTGTAGTTTATGTAGGTAAGTTTACTACCCTTCTCCCACCCATTATCTCAACATACTTACTTACTCCAAACAATATTTGTTAGCTATGATAAGTTTGAAAGAAAGGACAGAGTCGGGGGGGTTCGCACTTCTCCCCGCCCCCAGAATTTGTTAGTGGACCCTCCCTAGAAAATTTACTTTCCATGCTCTTGCATATGAATGAGAAACAAACAAAAAAACTCGCCTCAAAACAAGTATTATATTTTGTTGTCTATAAATAATAATTTAATTGATTTTGGTTTACTAAATCTTAACGTCACATAACAGAGTTTGAGAAATGTTATAAGATATTCTTGGATGATCGTTGCTTTAAAAGTAATTTTTAGTAAGTCAATATAACATATTTAACAAATTCCCAGCTCTCATTTGGTTCGCATTCTAATAATAATTCTAGTCTTAAATATAAATTACTTTTCAAGTATTTATGCATTAGACTTATAAATTACTTTTACGTATGGCATCAGGCTTAACATCCCACATTGCCGTGGCTGGGTCATTATGGAGGCTTAAAGGCCCAGGGAATCTGGGTCAGATCCCAGGAAGGGGATAAACTAATTTATTTTATTAGTTTATGTTTTCAATCTGGTATCATGATATTTTAAGCTGTGGTAGGGCTGTGTGTTCAGAAATAAAGAAAACATATCTGTATTCAGGTTAAAAAAAAAAGCTAGTTGCTAATAAATAAGAAGATAGGTGCTATGAGAGTAACTAAGAGATATGCTCCAAAATTTGTCTTGGTTAATATCATTACTAGTAGTTCTGTGAACAGAACACATCGCTCCGTTCATTCAAAATATGCTAAGTATATCATGTTAAGAATTATGACATATTCATATTGTTACTTCAGTTTTAACATTTCTCTTTGGATTAAAAGTTAAATTATTATCTATAATTTTAGAGCTGAAACCATTATACCGATAGGGTTAAAACTTGGTATCTGAGATTTTCATGGCTAAGAGGGCCTTATGAAATTAGATATCCAACCCTATATTTAAGGGTCTTTACTGTAAGGTAGAAAATATAGAATCGATTTTCTCAAAAGCTACTCAAACGACTAAATTTTTGTATCTAGGCATTGTTTAACATTACAAACCAAACTGAAACTCTTGTTTTCCCATGAAATCGACTTAAAAGGATCTTTACACGAGCAGAAATTTCTAATGTTGATAATATATACACAACTACAGGCGGTTCTATCGGGACTGAAAACCTATTATGTTGAAAATATTAAATGAGCGAGAAACACGCTTGGAACTGTTCTTTATTTCATGACAAAGCAGTAGACTTGGAAGAATATATCTTCCCGCCTGCTCGCAATCTAGGTGCCACATTGACGCGCCATCTTTCTGGACATTTGCAGGGGAGTGTGTCTCGTCAGACAGTGTAAGCGAGTTGGTGGAAGAAAGATGGTGCAATCAATTGAAGAGCGTGTATTAATTTTGCGTCAGTACTGGATGACCGGTTCCTTCTAAAAAAATGTCAGAGGGAGTTTTTGAATAAATTTTATAAGCGTACACCACCCACCAGAACCACTATTTTGAACTTGGTAAAGAAGCTGGATAGAACGGGAAGCTCAATGGTTCCCCATACCGTTGGATGGCCCAAGTTGATGGACACAAAACAGGATGTGCAGCAACAGTTATGGCATCCCCAAAAATATCTCGTTGGAGGATATCCTAAGAGATTGAACAATCATATTTGAACTATCAAAGAGCAGCCAAACAGGCACATATTAAGTCGCACCGTATCACGGCTGCGCATGAGTTACAGCCAACCAATCTTGCAAAACAACTGGCGTATTTTCAATGGTTTTCCTAATTTTTCACCGAAAACCCCACCTTGTTGGACATAGCATGGTTTACTGACGAAGCATGGTTCCATTTCCATGGCTGTTTAAACTCACAAAATAAACATTCGTAGGTCAGTTATAATCCTCGCACCATCGATGATCCATGAAGAGCCATTTATTGCAATCAGCTAAAATTGGTGTCTGGTGTGCGGTGTTCCGTCACCGTATAGTTGGGCCAATCTTTTTCTAAGACATTGTGAATAACGACTGATACTTGGAATTCTTTACTGAGTTTGTGTACCAGTTGGATGATAAGGAACTCGTATATGGTTACTTAAAACAGGATGGTGCAACTTATTATATTACACCTCCAATAGAAGCATGACTAAGATTAGCAGCTTTTTCCAAGACTATATTATCTTAAAAGACCTTTGGCCACCTAGGCCTCCCGACCTGACACCCCTAGATTTATTTATATGGAGACATTTAAAAGGGTGCGTTTTATGGCAACAAGCTAAGGTCGATTGAGGAATTGAAAGACATCAGACGTGCAATTGCTGCCATAGACGTCATCACTCTACATCGCACATTCGCCAATATGGAACGTTGGGTAAATATGTGCCCAGACGCTAGTGGTGGACACCTCCATCATTTCTATGAAATATTCCTACTCGTTATTGTCCAATGTATATTTTACAATATTCAAATATGACTTTACAATCATGAATTTGTAATCATCCCGTTTTATTGGATTGATTTCTAGTGCATTTAAATTTAGGTTGTGTAAATTTTATTTAGTCTGACTGTATTGTTATTATTTCATTTCCGTACACGTGCAAGCAGTCGACAGTGAAGAACAATCAGTTTGCTTGTTTACAGCCCTCGCGATAATTAAAAAAAAAACTCACACTGTTGGTGCGAGAACGAGAGCAATATTCTTAATTTGTAACATATATTGTTTTTATTTTCTTTCTCTAGAAGTAGTTTTACTTATGTCCGTAAGAGTTCAGCAGCTCTTGGGCACAATCTTAGTTTGAAGCCTTATAACTAGTGTTTTTTTTTGTTTGTTTTTTTCTTTTACTGCACACAGTTGTTAACTGTCGATTCGGGCTAAGACATGTGTGTGCCGATATGACAAATTCATTATGATCTCTATATAAAGTGAATTAACTTTCAAACATGTACTTTTTTCTACTATTAAACAAAAGTGATTTATGTAGTTTCTAAATAAAAATTATATCAAATAACATAAGAAAATGTGTTTAAATGATAAAATATTCAAATGGCAGATTACAAGTAGGTGTTCGAGATGCCGTTAGTTAGTTGAAAAAAAGTTTTCATTCCAAAGTGAATCACCTGTATTAAAAAGATGAAATAGTGTATTCTTGTATAGCTGTAGTACTGTAAAAGTTTAAAAAAAGTATATATATTTATAAAACCTATAGTTTCAGAGATAGATACAAACAAATATATTTTTATGGAATACTTGGAAATATAAAATTGTGTGTTATGCTGTTTGTTAGAAAAAGATGCTCTCCTTTCCTCCATATTTCTGTAACAGTGTACATTATTACATCTTTGCGCGCTTGTGGAGTGATTCATCAACAGTGTATATAAAAAATCACAAATAGTACTAGTTTTTATTAAAAGTCTTTATTTAGAGTTTAGAGAGAGAGAAAATCTGTTCAGATATCCGTAACATTTATTTTCCTTGTTGGGCAAGTTAGACAGAAAACAAATTATATTATTTTCAAAAGTACAATAAATTAAAATAAAATAATCGGGGTTCACCTGGTTTAAAAAGTTACTCTAGCAATATATGTCAGAATTTAAAAAATACGCCCTAGCTACTTGAGATTTGTTATTGAACGACACATATTGAGAATGTCAACCATTTTGGAATGGATATCCAGGTTGAAAGCTTTGTACTATGTGTATATAATCGTTTGGCCTTAGTTCAAAAAATATCCCTGATACATTTCACTAAGATTGTTCCATGCATTTGGCAGTTATCGGGGTGCAAGTATCCAGACAGATCGATTAAATGCCAAATGGTCGAGTTAAAAATGAACCTCACATTACTCTGTAAGCTACTTTTAAAATATACGTCACTAAAGTTTCAATTCAAGAGTTAGAGAAGAGAAAGGAAGATTTAGTAAATTGATACATATTTATTTTTAGAGATGTTGGTAAAACCATTGTAATAACTCATAAGTGGAAAAACACAACCATTGCACCCTGCTGAGGTTCATACCTTAATTCCTCCCATAATTATTTAATGCGAGCTCAATGTCTCAGACCACGTGGTTGCCGGTGAGGGTAGGAGTACATTCAAACAAGTTACTATATTATATCACATTAATATTATATAACAATTTTTTTTAACTTTTTTCTTTCTAATATAATCGACTAAAGTAGAATATTAAACCAGTGAAGACGATCTGATTTGTTTTTGCCATGGAGTAAATCAAGCTTATCTTGAAACGTGATTAGCCTCTAGAGTTGAACAATGAATCATGGTTTAAAGAGGTATTTAGCCAGCAAATGGGAACCATTAGTCTTGTTTTCTTGTCCGTTCACGCTTTCGATGGGGTTGGGGGAAGAGAAAAAAAAAAGTTCTGGTACTAGTGAAGTAAAACCAAAACTGCCTTATAAAAAGGATACACGTTCAGTTCATTCGCGTGAGAGCAACAAAAAACACAGGGCTGACGTTTATCTTGTTGTTAATTGGCTGTTTCTTAAACGGGAAGTATAACCCTTCACTAGTGAAGCAAGAAGAGAATTGGCTGGAGTCCAGTTCATTTGGTGAACACATCGGTGGTGTGAAGTTTGTTTGCTTATGCACGTCTTACTACCCATCTAATGGTGACCTGGTGGTCTAGGGATAAGGTGTCAGACTTCTATGCTGGCGGCCGGGTTCAATTCTCGGTCCCGGCAAAGATTTATCTGATTGCCAAACCCTTCCTTCACCTCTGACAATACATCTTGTGAATGTGGGGAATTCCAGGTCGCCACCGTGGTTCGGATTCCACGTTAAACTGTAGGTCCTTCATTTCATCTCACAATCACCCTACCATTATACATTAGCGTAAGTGCGTATAACCCGAACGGGTAGTAAGACGCGGTGCTAATAATAATAATAATAATAATAATAATAATAATAATAATAATAATAATAATAATACCCATCTAGGATATTGGAATAGTTACCCTAATGACCCACTTCGTTGGTCGAATGGGCTAAGGTGCCACTCACTAGAGCGGTATGGATTGGTGATTATATCAAGTGCACCCAAAATAGTGTTAAAAAGAGATTGAAAATATTATTTAAAAATTACACGTGGAAAACTACCCTTCTATCTACCTTACCTGGATTTCAGCCTCAACCTCTTCACCACAGAAAATCTAGAATAGTGCGAGTCTTACGCCATAGACCAGGTGGGCCAAACTAATTTAGTCATAAGGGCCACATTAGAAAATTTAAAATAAATGGTACGGTAATCTTCACAGACTTGCTCACTCTATTGTTTAAAAATAGAGATACTGAATACTTGTAATATATGTGAAACAAAATAATATACACTAGCAATCCCATGCATAAATTTCACTATACTTACATAAAACATTTTTTGAATCCCAGTTTTAAATTTTATAATTTTAATTGCTAAAGAATTAATATCCTTATTTGTATGTTGGGACCAATAAAAAAATCCAGTTTGGGTCCCACAAGGTTCAAAACTTCGTACTAAAATTTTGACTTCCGGTTAAAATTTTAACATTTTATTAGATATTGCACATCTTCAGGTCATCGCATTGCTATTAAATTCCTCATATATAGATTTTGACCAATAAAAAACTTAAGTATTAACTATTGAGTCTGAAATGAAGATGATAAGTCATTATTGTACAAACAATTCTTCTAAGGTGTTAAAGGAAAAATAACAAACGTTTTGAGAGACTTACTTTTATTTAATTACACTATGATATTACAGAATTATTGCGTTAAAACTTAAGTAGTATATCTTTACAACTAAAGCTCACAAAATTGTATTAATATATTTGCCAATATCTTAGAAACTGTTGGTTTGAAAAAATATATTTCAAATAAAAGTTTTTAATTTTCAATGGGACTACAAATTTATAAAGATAAGTTATTTAGTATCTCAAATATCTGCAGAAATACGGAAATTTCCACTTCTGTAAAGTACCCTAAAATTAATTTTCATGGGAAAATGAAAATAGCCAGCTTATTTATTATCTTAATCAACACATAGATACGAATTTTAATCAAAATCGTTAGATTTGATTTTGAGAAAATCGATTTTTTCAATTTTTATTATTAAACTATTCTTTATTTTGGGGTTAAAAATATACTGAGAGACAGCATAGCAAATACCACTTTATAGAGGTTGGTGGGTCATGTGACGTCGACATCCATAAACATTTTGGGCTAGATTATTTTTACGGTACCAATAATTTACGTTCAGTTTTCGAAAAGTTAAAAAAGGTCTAAATTTTCGTATAGATTAGGTTAATGGTTTTATAAAAATATGTTTCTTATAAAATATTGGTATTATAAATTGATATAAATATTTTCAATGATAAGTAATTTCATATCTCAAATAGTTTCGGAGATACGATTAAAAAAAATAAGAATTTACACATCAGACCGGACCCCTTAAAGTCATTTGGCCGAAATATTGAAAGTAGCCATTTTGTTTATAATATTTACAAATGTTTAGAAATGAGATTTTATCAAAATCGTTAGAGCTGATTGGGTTGGATATCCAATTCCAAAAACACCCCGGGGGAATCCCATGAAAACCTTAGGTACCAAGTTTTAGCCCAATTGGTCTAATAGTTTAGGTTCTAGTTGGAGGTACAGACAGACGGAAATTCAAAAACAACTTTTTCGGATTCGGGAGTCATGAAACATCGAAATTCATCAAAATCTCGAATTAGATTTTTTGACGATCACAATACTTTCCTACCTGTAAGATAGCTATAAAGAAAAATGACAGGGTCACACCTAAAAGAAGTATTTAGTATTTTTATTTTCCTAACCTAACATCTAATTATTACAAACCAACAGAAGACCAGGTGGTGCCCGGGGTAAACCCGCAATTCACATTTACTTCAAACAGACATAAAAAATATCTTCATTCTTCATTTTAGTTCTCACGACACAGTTTTAAATAAATGTAGAAAAAATATAATAAAAAATTTAAAATTCTAGCTCTTAGGCGCACAGGAGCTATCAATTTTAAAATTCCAGCCCTCTGTGTTTTGTATAGATCGCGCAATTCTCATGACAAACAAACTCTTCATTTTATTATTATAGATAGAAAATAGTACCCGGCAGGCTCAAATGTAAGATATTCTATTGGCCCTATATTTTTTAACCAACAGTTTGAAACATTTAGCTATTAACAATAATGTCAATTTTGGGCTTTAACTCTTAAACCAAAACCACTTTTCTAGTTGCTAGCAAATGTGTCTGCCATAAGAAACCTCGCTTGTGTTTGGATCCATTTTTAGATAAATCAACTGTTAAAATAAACCCGTACTGCCAAACATTTCACATATTTTGTGTGGATATTCAACAATTTTTGGGAATTAATCATCCTCTAAGCCTCAAATGCCATAGTCCCCCAAACTATGCCCAATTTCTAAGGGTTAAAATCCTTTAAAATCACCTCTATATCCAGGTGGTCTAACGTGCTAATCTTGTGGTAAGCTAGACTGGTAAAAATGGGGAGGATGGGGTTTGATCCTGGTCGGGTAAATTGAGGGTGGTTTTCCCTAAATAATATTCCACTCTCCCTCAACACAAATGTGGGTGAATTTCCTCTAAATAAAGCCTGTTAATTCCTAACTCATTAGTGTAATTAGTACATAGGAGTATAACCCGAATGGTTAGCTATACGGGGTGGAAAAAAATAATTTACGTTTATCAAAATGAGAATCTAGAATCTCCAGATCACATGAGTGGCGTCATGACTTCCCGATACATAAATAACAATTTCCTCATTGAAATTTGATCAATTTGCCACTTATTAGCAATCTTCAGGTACAACCAAATTTACTAATACACAATACTATAAGGAAGAGGTTATGAAGATAGAGCTTAGAGTAAATGTACCCACATTAGCTTTGGGGAAAAGTGGAAATCACTTAAGATCAAATATCCTCAGTACGCCCCACTTGGATCAGAACTCTGACCTACCCATCAGAGGTAAGCAAGATTAGATGAGTTTAACATTTAATCCAAGTGCTCACCAATTCGGGTAGAGTGAAAACTTTAGAACTTTGAAACTTTTGCCCATATAAATAGAAAGGTATGTTCTAGGTTTTCTTTTAAACATAACTCAGAATGTGTTAAGTTTTAGTTAGACTAAGTATATATGCCTACAGTCCAAAACATTATTACATACTTTTTATATATTTTCTGATATTTATCATGGCGTATTGAGGGTCAATACAATTAGTTAGAACACATTTTCAACACAGAAACATTTTTTAGCCCCTAAGAGATATAAAAAGACAATGTGTTCTGCTGTTCATTGAACCGTTCACAATAAAAGACGGAGAATATATTTCATAAACAAGCCATTAGTCAAGTAAATGAATTGTTAAACGTTACTGTGCTGATATTCGTTAGTCTGGGCGGAACGAAGGCGCCTTTTAAAAGAGAGAAAAGAGTTTTTCTTTTAGTATTCCCATTTATTAGCATGGATTAAAGAGAGGAATAGGTTCTATGAATTGAAAAACTGGCATTTGTCCCTTAAGAAAATTATTATTCATCAATTAGCTTTAGTTCGTTCGTGGTCATTTTTAGATTGAAAAATTACGAATAAATAGTTCCATACCTATCCATAGGGCAAAATTATAAGAGCCACATCTGCAGTCACATGGTTTAAAGCGTCACTCTATTGTTGAATAGTATTGCACGTAAAATTATTATTATTATTATTATTATATTATTATTATTATTATTATTATTATCACCGCGTCTTACTACCCGTTCGGGTTATACGCACCTACGCTAATGTTTAATGGTAGGGTGATTGTGAGATGAAATGAAGGACCTACAGTTTAACGTGGAATCCGAACCACGTTGGAGGCCTGGCATACGTAAAATTAGTGGATTGATATTTTTATCCCAGTAAGATATATTTAGGTTTTTTTTTTGCTAAATGATTTACCACTCTCCTTCCAAGAAAATAAGAATACATTTCCTCTAAGTTCTTCTTTTCGCATCACTAATAATGAGGTGTGACCTTCAGAAATTATTAATAGATAGCTTTATCATAAAAAAAAACATTTTCGAAATTTGTAAACATTCCTCAAACTTTTTATTTTAAATTAACCGTATTATTTTCTTCTTTAATTCTAAAAATGAGCTAAAATTATTTCATTTCAAAACATGATAACGAGGAGTAGTGGTTTTTGATCAAGAGGGGAGGGGGATAATATGGATTTAAAAATGTAGCTATAAATAGCCATCGAGATCAAATAGATTAAAAACCATCCCCTGCCCTGTATACGAAATAGCATGCAACTGTGGATGGAATGAATTTATTGGGTTCCCTGAAATGGTCACACAATTTCTCTTTAGTGTATTCATGTGCCGGACTACTAGCAGACTCCTTTTACTTGAACCTATTAATGGTGTTTCAAAATGCATTCCACCAGATTCTTTACTCAATCTATTGTGTGGATACGTTGGATTTAATGCAATGTTTTATCTAAAGATTAATAAGAGTAAATCCGATGTTAATTATCATTGTAGGAATTAATTTTCTAATGTCTAATAACAAGATTTATTTCAATTTGAGCTTTTATCAAAGGTAGCACTGGATGCCTACGCATACTGCCCTTGTTAATTCCTATTCCAATAGCGTTCATACACATTTCGGGGGATTTGTTTTAATTTTGTATAATACAAACGTGAAATAAAATAAAATTGAATATTTTAACCAAAATAGCTGGTTGACCTTTAAAATCAGAAAATGTATTTATTTTGTTGAGTAGCTGCGTATTAATGGCATTATAATTAAATAATTATTTTTATTTTTTTCTAAGTAATAGAACACATAATTATTTACCGTTCTTGTTTCAAAACTATAGAAATTTATTTGCTTGAACAAATACCATTGCTAAAAGAAATAAATTAAGTGTTGGAACTAACAATAATATCATAGCGAGAATACTGTGAATAAAAGCGAGATAGGGAAGATATTAAGTCTTAATTCTTTCTATTCATAGCACACTACAAATTAAATCTGTTATCATTTTAAGTCAAGGAAAATATTTAATTAGTAACTTTATTTACTGAAATACAAATTTTCATCCAATAAAAATATTTACCCCATATTAGAGTGGATATCCTGAACGAGTAGTATGAATGCGTGCACGTAAAAATGTCAGATATAAAAGTAAATTACCAAGAGTAAAATGTATATATTCTTGGTAATATTTTATTTTCTCAAAAAAACTATAAGGATATATGTCACCACCTTTATATAAACATTAGAAAATATATGGATTTTGTTAGTTTTTAAAATTCATATAAATTTAACTTTTACTCAAAATAAATTTTTAAACGAAAATTATCTTCTGAAGTCAACTTAGAGCAATCTAATCCGTTTTAGAGGTCAAATGGTCCTAAGGCTCGAAAGCCATCACTCTCTCAAGAAAATGGAATGTCGATGACGGAGATATCGAGGCTTGCATCAGGGTTGGGTTTATAAAATGAGATTTTTCCTACATGTGTTTACACACTCCATCCACGCAAATGTGGAAACACTTATCCTTAGTTCAGTATGCCTCATTCCTAACACATTATTGGAATTAGTGTACATGCGTACAGCCCAAACGGATTGTAAGACGTGTTGTTAAAAAGAAAAATTGCAATGAATACTATTTTCTGAAAAAAAAAATATATACCTAATGATTTGTCACTTCCTAGTTTACATTTTTCCATGACTATAGTAATAGCAGGCTTATGTAGTTGATCTCTCTCTCCGGTGGTGGATCAACATCGAAGGCTCGACACGTGACAGCTTGATTTATTGATAATGTGTGTGAGGTACGTCGACCCATATCGAGGGTGCGATCAAGGACATGTAATAACTCCACTCCAAGTACAGTAATGTTCAAATAATGACATTGACACGTTAGCTTTCCAAAGAATAAATATGTTCGTATTTTGGATGAATTTACTGATCTTACTGATGAGAGCAAAAAAATTACGTCTGGTTTTTGAGTTTAAAAAAACGTATGCTTAAAACTTTTAATTCTCACTACCTTCAAGTATTTATTTTATTCCCACATCATTGTACCCACTAAGGCTGTACGTATATTTATTAATTATGATAATGGGGTTTGCGATTAGTAAGGTAAAATGTTAAATAAAATGTATCCTAATTTACTTAGCGAGGGGGAAACCATTTAGGAACAATAAATGGTACAGTGTACCGCACAGACTTTTTCCCTTTAAACTTAAAATAGAGACACTTCTCAAAAACTCGTAAGATTTGTGAATCTAAATAATATACATTACTGTATAATCAATTAATCAGAGAGTATAAATTAAATAATAACACTGTTACAGAAACATTGAAAAAAGAGGAATATCTCTGTCCACCAAGGAACATAAAAGTAAATATTAATTTCAAAGTGTTTCATAAATAAATATATATGTTTGCTTACAGCTAAGAAACTACTAGCTTAATAAATATATATTTCATTTTTAATATTAGGTAAACTTTACGATAGTAAGTTATTTCATATTTGAAATATTTTTTGAGATAAGATAAAAATTGAGAAGTTCCGCTTATATAAAATACCCCTAAGGGTGCTGCTACATGAGATAGCACTGCAAAACATTGCAGATATTTTTAAATCTCAGTATATTTATGAAGGGGTTAGATTTTTTTAATTCAGCTTTAAATAAAATGTAGGTAAAAGTAATAAAAAGATTTATGGCCAGTTAAAAAGTTTAAATTTAAAAAAAAATAGTTTAACAAAGCCTTGCACGAAAATACGTAATTCAGTGATTAAATAAAAAGGTTAGAAACATATGTATAGCCTTACTCTATCAAATAAAGTCATGGTTTGGTCATAATATACAATTTTAGGATAGAATGGGATTGTTATCGAGGGTTTTATGTCAGCTATAACACATTTTTTAAAAACACTTTAAACTTAAAATTCAAACTTTTAAACTAGTCAGAGATTTCACCCACATTTTAGTGAAAATAATATTTAAAATCATCAAACCACTTCATAAATAATTCGGGATTTCTAAATATCTGCAACGCTTCTCAGTGCTCTTCCATGTAGCACCCTTAAAGTAATTTTCACGGAAAAACTAGAGTATCCGTTTGGCTTTTAGTGTTAATGTCTAGAACAAAAATTTAATCAAAATCGTTAGTTAATTTCTATAAAATCGATTTTATCTCTTTTTGAACTTCAGTAAACTATACTTAATTATATTGTTAGGTATCTAATTGCATAAACCCTTCAGGAGAATATTATGAAAACCATAGATACCAAGTTTTAGCTCGCTGTGTAAAATGATTTCCGCTCTAGGCTGATTTACAGACATACAGACACAAAGACGGATGGCATCGCGAAAAACACTTTTTTCAGTTTCAGAGGGTCATTAAACGTCTATACTTATCAAAATATTGAATTCAATTGCTTTTGATGATCACAATAATTCTCTCTTTGATAAATCGAGAGAAAGTAAAAAATATTGAGTAACCTCCAAATGGATTTGAATTCCAACCTCTCCATCACCGTAATGCTAGGCAAAATTAACGTTTTATTCAGACCACCTGTCCACTGATGCATGGGTTTCTTACTATATTAATCTATTTGTTGGTAAAATAAGTAGTAAAAAAGTCTCAAAATGGAATGTAGATCTCAAAAAATATATATATATTTTCCTTACATTTGAAAACCCATACACATGAACGAATGGTCTAACGAAGGGTTTGCCAAACTTAATGAGTATGGGAACTACATTCAAATCTTCAAAATGGTTTCACAAGCTACATAAAATAAAAATAAAAGGCCATATCATAAATTAGACAAATGTGTAACCTGTCCAAAGGCCATCATAAATGTGTTCAGACTAAATCGGAGTTTATGGCTAGAATTCTATGTTATTAAATCTATAATGATATTATTAACTTCTTTTAAATACTAGACAACACCATATTATTAATTTTTCAAACAAAACTATAGCCAAATATAAATATAATAACTTTATGCGTAACTTACTGAGAATAATGGCATTCACTTACATGCACATAATTTAGCCTTAATTGTTTGCGCGTAACACCTCACTCAGTTGACCTCTGTGGTGTTGGGGTAATGTTCTCACCTCAGGACCCAATGTCCATGGGTTCAAACCCAGCCGGGGTAAAACAGCTGTAACACAGCTTCCTTCGGAGATGAAGTAAGGCTGTCGGTCCCTTGTTGATTGTTACAAGTAAAGGAGCCTTGTAAGATATGTGAAAATACCTTTTCCCGCAAAATTGGTACGCCCTTTCACTCTCGCTCATAGAAGTCCTCGTCTGTTTATATAAACCTTTCTTTCAGAAAGTGTAAGTTAAATACCTCAAATAAATCAAATGAAAATTCTCACTTTTATTCGAATGCTATTTCCAATATGAACATATTTATTCTTAGGCAAGCTACTTAAAATGCAGTCGAGCTACTCTTAGTTTGTGGTAGACAGATTAGCATCCCCTTGTCTAGCTCATTAGACTCGTACCTATTTCAAATGCTCACCAATTACGGAAAGGTCAAGATTCATATACCAGGTATTTGCACCGGAAATGTTTTATCTCATTTAATTCACCACAAAAGTTATCCAATATTCTCCTACCACTGATGCTGATGTGCACTTCATCTTAAACTACCTCATCTCCCCCCACCCCATACGCCCACATATTTACATTAATATCCGAGTGATTATTATTTTATTATTATTATTACTATTTGAGGTAGGCGGATTTAACAAGCATTGTCTAGACCAACTGAGTATACTAGCACTTGACTTAGAAAATAACTCAAATCTAGAATAGAAACAATCCCCAACCCCCTGGCTGTTAATTGATAACTAATAAAGTGGAAACCCACATTTCATAAATGATAAATTTTGCAGCCACGATGGGAATTGAACCTGGGACCCTTATCTCAATAGGCATACAAGCTACCCGCTGATTCAAGAATTCAGACCTCTCCCGAGTGTTTTAACCTAATAATTAAACAAAACAAGACATTGTGTGTAGCCTTACATATTATTTTAAAATATATTTAGGTCACCCGCATCTCTTGGCAAATGGACTAGAACAGGGGCGTCAAACATGCGGCCCGCGGGTGCGTTTAAACCGGCCGTACCAGTGATTTACTCGGAAGTAATTGGCTGATAAATATCCCACAATCAAAATGAACGCAGCTAAAATACTATAAATGCTCGGAAGTACATAAATTTGTGAACGGTTTTTCTCCCTATTAAATAAATTCAAATTAAGAAGTCAGCTGACATATGAACTTTTATTTACAAAGCACAACGAGGATTGATTCAAGTCAAAATATTTCTCCAGATTTTGTTCATTGAGTAATTGAGAAGCGATTCCCGATTTCCAACAAATAGTAGATTAGATAAATTACTGTCCTAACATTTTGTTTTAAATGAAAGATATTTTAATTTTGAAATAAGTTTATTAGTACTGTCTTTGTCATAACTAATTATTTCTTATTTTATCAATTGTTTTTAATAAAGTAAATGGACAATTAAGTGGGTTTTTTTTACATTTGCCTTTTGCGTCCGCATTAAAAGAAAATATGTTTGTAGAAATCAGTATAATTTATGAATGAAAAGGGTCCGAGGGCTTAAAATAAGGTAAGCTCTTTAAATCAGTATAGACATTTAAAATGTACAAATATTAATTAAAAAATTTATATGTGGCCCGCAATGCCTCCTTAATGATACAATGCGGCCCTCACACCTGTTTGAGTTTGAGATCCCAGGACTAAAACTCAAACTACTCAAATCTGGGTTGAGAGTGAGGGATTGGCAGGGGTTTTAACACCAACTGGGTGTAACGAGAATTATCGTTCGTAAATGGTTCATCTCTACACGTAAATATTAACTCAAAAAGCAGTAAAATACCTTTAGTTTTAGGTTTAGTTTAAAAATTACTCTTGGGCCTCAAGATATGAACATTTAACATCTCTAAGTATCAAGTTTAAACAAAACTCATCAAACTATTTCGGTTGCAGCAATAAAATTTGATCTAAATTGGTAAATCAAAACAGCGGTGACTCACTGAATGACTTTGATATTAAAAGTATATTTTTTCTGGAAGAGAGTATTCATAATGATACCCCTTCGACGGTGCCAAAATTTGTCTAAATTATCTAATAGCCTAAGTTGGGGAGAAGAAGCTAACTTACTGATAGACGTGATCCAAGGAATGGAAAGGCATCTAAAAATTTGAAAGCTGTTAGTTGTGTCATAAATAATTAGAAGACGGATAGTGAAAGAATTTAATTTATCGAAACAGAACTTTCTGAGATATCGGACATTCAAAGTTCCTGCGAAATAGGGTAGGAAAATAAAAATACATATTTCAATAAAGAGCAAAATAAAATTATTTTATAACGAAACTTGTATGAAGTAAATGGTACGGAACACCGCACGGACTTTCTCGCTCTATTGTTTGAAAATGGAGATATTTACTCAAAACTCGTAATATATGTGAAACGAAATAATATACACTAGCAAACCCAGGAATAAATTACACTATACTTATGTAAAACTTTTTTAGTCCCGGTTTTAAATTTTATAATTTTGTTTTAAAACAATTAATGTCCTCAATTTTATGTTTGGACCGATAAAAAAGATCAATGTTGGGTCCACAAGGGTTAACACTTTGTATTAAAATTTCACTTCCTGTTAAAATTGTCTACATTTTATTAGGTGTTGCAAATCTTCATGCCATCGCATTGCTATTAAATTCCTCTTTTATAAATTTTGACCAATAAAAATGTAAATATTGACTATTTAGTCTAAAATTGAAATAGATCATTGTACAAACATTTGTCCTAAGAGGTTGAAGGAAAAACAAACTTTTAGAGACTTGTTTATATTTAATTACTCTATGGTATTGGATAATTATTGCGTTATATTTAAGTAGTATCTATTTACAACTAAAGCTCACCAAATTTTATTAATATATTTGCCAATATCTAAAAAAACTGTTGGATTTTTAAAAATATTTGCATATAAAAGTTTTTTATTTTTAATAATACTACAATTTTGCGATGATAAGTTATTTAGTATCTAAATAGTTGCGGAAATACGGAAGTTTCTGCTTCTGTAAAGTACACTAAAATTCATTTTTATGGTAAATAAAAATATCCAGTGAATTTATAATCTTAATCAACGCCTAGATACGAATTTTAATCAAAATCGTTAGAGTCGATTTTGAGAAAATCAATTTTTTCTCTTTTTGCCCTTTCTTAAACTACTCTTAATTTTAAGTTTAAACAAACACACAGACAGACATCATTGCAAAGACTTCATTTTATGGTTTGGGGGGTCTTTAGACGTCGACATCCAACAACATTTCAGGTTAGATTTTTTTTGGCAGTTGCAATACTTTTACCTTTTGTGTTCGAAAAGTTAAAAAATATATATGTTTACGTATATCTTGATAGTTATTGGTTTATGCTTCTTATAAAATATTTGTATCATAAGGAGACCTACATATTTGTAACGATAAATAATTTCATATCTCAATAGATTAGGAGGTATTATAAAAGAATATATATAATTTACGCATCAGACCGGAGCCCTTAAAGTCATTTTGCTGAAATATTGAGGGAAACCATTTTGTTTGTAATATTTATAAATGTTTAGAAATGAAATTTAATCAAAATCGTTATAGTGTTTTGAGAAAATCTACTTTTCATCTTTTTGCCCTTCAGTAAACTACCCTCAATTCTAGGGTTAGATATCCAATTATATAAAAAACCCTTGGGGAAACCCTAAGAAAACCCTAGATACCAAATTTTATCCCGATCGGTAAATTAGTTTAGGCTCTAGTCGGAGGTACAGACAGACAGAAAATCAAAAACCACTTTTTTGGAATCGGGTGTTCAAGAAACGTCAAGATTCATCAAAATCTTGAGTTCAGTGTTTTTGACGATCACTATACTTTCTCTACCTGTATGATAGTGAGAAAGTAAAAATATACACAGTGTCTATGTAAACCTATATTTACAAAACTATTGTAAAATGGTTAAAAATAAATCTTATTTGTGATTCAGCAAAATTTTATTCTATGTTAAACACCAAATTTTTGCTAATTTTAAATTGATTCCAGTTTTTGGGGTCACATCGCTAGGGTCACCACAATTGATTTGTCACTAGCTCTAAAATGGTAAATGCAATGAATGTCCCATATTGTTATCTACTGTAATTTATATAATATACTACCATAGTGAGGTAGAGTTCTCCCCCTGAAAGCCTAAGGCAATCCGTGAGGCATTAGGTCCAATCCCAACACTCTGCCCAAAGATGGTTTTCCAATGACTAAGGGCTTTCTTTGATCCTAAGGCTGGTGTAATACCCTTCTAAAAGCTATCTACCTGCTACCTCCCACTGCCTTGAGTATCGTATGTGTATAGGCTTTTACGTTTTTGTATCCATCTGAAATAGAAAATCTATTTTTAATTAAGTTTGTATCCATATAGTCGGATTGCCATAAAAAAAATAGATTCAAAGGATAAATTCAAAGTAGCCAATATTGAGAAATCAGTGGTGTATTTAGATTACTTTATCCAAATTTCAAGAATATGTCAAAGAGGACAGCGAAAAACACTTGACTTGGCTTATGAAAGTGTGGAATATTTTTTCCCTACATATTATTACCCACAAGATATCCAAATATATACATTTATGGGGCAATATATTTAGTAAATGTACCCTTAATGGTGTGGGGTTAACGCTAGAAACCAATAAAGAAAAATACATTCTACGTACACCTGGAAGGGATTTGAGCTCCGGCCTCCCAGTCATCTTCAAACCAGACTAAACTAGTTTTAAATTTATCAAACTGGCCCACCGATGTGGGTAAACAGTTAACACCCTTATTTTTAAAGTACTAATAAAAATAATAATCTATATATAAAGGTATTGAATGGAAAATGCAATGGTAAGAGACCATTGAGAAGGCCTATACGCAGATGAGAGGATAACATAAGAAACATAAGAATGGACCTGAAAGAGATGGGGTTTAATGAGGTGGACTGGATGGAACTAGCTCAAGATATGGATAGGTGGCGTACTTTGTAAGTGCTGTAATGAGCTTTTGAGTTCCTAATGCTATAGAGTAAATAGGGCCTAAGTAAATAGTAACTATCTACTTCTGAAAAAACAATGGATCAATTTGTATGTCTGTCGGTTGCCTAACCCCCTAACCGATTGCGGTGCAATTTATACTTTCTCGTGTTATTTTAATCTTGGAAAAAATCTAGCTAGAAATTATTATGAATCATTACATTTTATGTGAACCCGAACCCAAAATAATATATTTTACCATTTCTGTCTGTTTGTCTGTCCTTGACCTTGCATCAAAAACAGTTGAATGTATTTTTTTAACTTTAAAGTTAAAATTAAGACTAGTTTGGATTTGAGTAATATTTCTTAGTTGTACTTTTTTATGAAAATATCTCAAATATTTTATTTAAAATCAAAAATGAATATCTTGGATTTGTTTTATATGACCAATGGCATTGTATCTTTGGATTTTGTTGACTGATTTTTCAAAAAGTTGAGATATTTTTAAAACTACTGTGGTTCTAAATTAGTATCTTAGGATATTTTGACATGACAAAATGCCTAAAATTAAGGGTGGCTTACTGGTGAGTGATTCTTTTCAATTTCAGATTTTTCTAAAATTGGTTGCGATCCGATTTAAGATGTTGGGGATGAGGACTCGTGCATGCCCAACGGTTGGGTATCCATTATGTTGATACCGTTTTTAAGTTCATACGCCCCAATGTTGGGGTACAAGTTGTCTTACTGTGCACTTGCTATCACACGGCTATGTGATGATCCGTTAATATGCCTATCCCACTATAGGATTTACTTATTCTTCTTTCCTTTTCGTTTATAATGGTTGAAAATAATAGATTTCAATGTTCATATAGAATTTATTTAATTATTTACATTTTTAATATTTTAAATTCAACATTAAAATGACATAGTTTCACTCATTTAACCAACTGACTGATCTAAAGTACGCGTTTGGGGACGGCCATACTGGGTGAGTGACTAAAATATAAGATATAACACATTGGTTGTAATGAGAGGTAACCACCCAGTAGTTCGCGCATTCGCTCGCACGCTTCAGTCTGGCCGAGCCCTTAAGAGTTACGCGGAAGCTTCTCTAGCACCTTATATATGACCTACCCCTTGCTTCTTGGACCCCCTGTCTCTAGTATTAAAACCAAACAATAGGAGAGTTCTTGGCAGTCTGATGTTGTGAAGGCTAATTTACTATTGGGTAAAAGGTTGCCAACTCATTATTTTTAAATAGAACGGAAGAAGTTTTTAAACAAAAAAGGTTTAAAACGTTATATATTTGAATTTACTGCTGAAAATTTCTTTATGGGCTTGAAACTCAGTAAAATAATTAACACTTAATGAAAGTGATATTAATAATGAAGATACAACTCGAATTTAGAATCTTGTACTGAAATTAAAATCGTTCAAATTTGCCTGGTCATCCATGGATGAAGTATTAAAAGGAAAATTTACATACAGTTCTTTTAAAAAAATATACTTCATTCATGATTTTTCAAATAAATGAGAAGGGTCCAAAAAGTATTATTATTACAAATTGTTCAAACGATTTTAATTAAAAAGGATAAATAGGAAGCGGTTAACCTCCCAAATAGCGCTGTATACTTGGGGTTTGGTAAAAAAGTGTAAAAGGGTATTTAACCGGTGAGTAATTTTTGAAAATTTGAAATATTTAGAAAATCAATTTAGCAATTTTGTTTTGAATGTATATATGGGGAGTGTTTGAAATCACATACTAAACTGTATATTATTATTTGGGGTAATATTTGTTTAAGGCTAGTTAACTGAAGATTTTTTAATTAAAATATTTTAAAAAATCTCTCGTTAATTGGTTCAAAATGAGTATTGGTTAAATTTCTTACATTAAAACTAATTATATATATTATTCGGTTTTTCTAAAACAAAATCATTTTATAGTAGTTTAATGATGACTGACATTATTTAAAATAAGTATTTTAATATTGTTTTACATAATCAATAATAATGTATCTTAAGTTTTTTAAATAAATTAGTTTAAGAATAGTTTACTTACAACAAATATAGAAAATTTGAAATGTTTTGAAATTGACCCGGGATATTGAGTTTAAAATGGGTATCTGGAAATGGTTTTTTCATAATAAATAAAAATACATTTTATTATTGAAAATTTAAAGAAAATTTAGGGTATTTTATAAATGACTATTTTTTGAAAATTTAAATTTTTCAATCATATCTGAAAAACTTGATTTAAGATTTACAGATAAACGTTAATCTACTTTTTGTGATTAACCAAATAATATATTGATTTTAATGGGGAAAACATTTGTAACCATAGTTTACCAAAAATCAACTTTTACTTTCTCTCGACACCTCGGAGAGGAAATTAGGCCTACTGGGATTGTTAAAAAAATTGAACTCAAGAGTTTGATAAATGTCGACGTTGCATGACCCCCCGAAAAAAATAGTTTTCACAATACCATCTTTTTTTCTGACCATCTATCGGTCTGTACCTCAGTCTAAAGCCAAAACTATTTTACCGATTGGGCTATAAAACTATGTGTCTGGGGTTTTCTTGAGGTGTTTATGGAATTATATATCCAACCCTAAATTTAAGGCTAGTTTACTGAAGGGCAAAGAAAGAAATATCTATTTTCTCGAAATTCACGTCAACTAGTTAGATTAAATTTTATATCTAAACACCGTTTATTACTATGAACAAGATGGGAATTCTCATTTTCTCATGAAAATTATTTTGAGGGACTACATGAGGGAAATTTTTCAATTTTCAACATTTCTCTGCAACTATACAAAATAGTTTACTTGGTAAAATTGTATCATTAAAGATAAGTTTTGTCGTGTATATTGTCACGCTATTACTTCATAGAGGTGAGTTGTAAATAACAAAACTTTAAAATTTGGTGATATTTACCACTTTGAAGATATTTTTTCTGTCTAACTTGATCAACAGGGAAAAGTGTCTAATTAAAATCCAAGGATAAACTATAGGAGATATCGTAACCTGAAACCCAAAGAATAGCAATTAATTCAAAGAGCAATATTAGGATTGTATTGACAATAAGAACAGCCTCGATTATTCATATTTTGTGTGTCCCGTCATGATGTATATTTTGTGAATAAAGCTAGCGTGTGTTTACTTACTGAATTTAGCAATCCCCATTCACCAACATTGTCTACAAAAGCAGGTTTTAAGGTAATTTTTTATTTTTCGTAGTAACACTGTACAGTATTAGGTAATTAGACAATAGTATGTATTTTTTATGGAACGTTTATTCTATTCTATTACCATCACTTTGTTTAGTACAATAGGTTGGTCATTGTGACATTCATTTTACTTTATATTAATTAATTACACCAGTTAGGTTTTAGTTGACTATTGTTGGTTTAGTATAGTAGACTATATAGATATATATTAGTTTTTTCTTTAAATGAATTTAATTAGCTCTAATATTACCAAGCGTGTTGCTGCAAAAGTTAAAGAGCACGTGTACTTACAGTTGAAAATGTGAAAATGTCTAAAAACCAAATATCCGTGTGTAACATAACAAAGCAATGATCCACCATTTTTCTCTTATTGTATGTGACGAGAGTGCGAAGTTTCGTAAGAGCTCGATTAATGCTCTATATAGGATTCTGACAGATCTTAGAAGCAAAAATATGTTTATAAGAGGAGTCGCCTTATTGTTCTTAGGAGACTTCTGACAAAACTATTGGTCATTCCGTAAGGTACTAGAGCTGTCTATATCAAGGTATGTTTGAAAATATTATATATCTACTCTGTCATTGAGAAACATTCCCTGTCAACAAAATATCCGTATCCACCTCTGTGGAGACAACTTAAACTTATTTGCTGATATATTCATATTACTGAAACTTGACATTGGAATCCCCTCAAAGCACTAAGGCAAGGTATTTTTGGATATACCCTAATAAGGCGTTGCGCTCAACAATATCCAGGATTTAGTCAATTTTATGTATACAAATATAAGCTTCCTACAAAATAAACCTCTTTTGTGGTTCCTAGAGCAAGCTGTTCAAGTTCCAAAAAATGAATCATCTAATAAAATTATTAACTACTGGATTTTAGACATATTCTAACCACCGTTCGCACTACATTACCATAGACACAGTATTGGATCGATAGGAAACTATTCATTACATTGGTGAATTCTCGAATATTTTCATCCATCCGGTTTACCCGGTCACACACTTTAATTAAAAGCGTAACACACATCATTTTACTGAGTAGTTTAAACTCACTTAAACTGTGTAATGGGACCAATCTACAGGTAGACTGTATACAAAACTTTATCTTAGAGGCGACACTCATGACAAGTTGCATTACGGAAGAAAATCTCGTAATACCAAGAATCCCCATGATCCCATCTGACCTGCCCTTCCAGTTTAAACGCCTACAATTTTCTATCAAGTTTGGCTTTGCGATGACCGTCAACAAAGTTCAAGGTCAAACAAACACTGAAAGGGGCAGGCGTTTATCCCCAAGGAGAATATTTGTCACCTGAAAAAAAAAAATATATATATATATAGCGTTAGTTTTAGCAGCACCTGTATCTACTCGTTCCTGATAAAAACTCTAAGGTCTTTTAGAAAGAAGCTTTGTTTTAATTTGGTTCCTTTATTTCCGTATATTTACACAAATAATCTATTTAATCTAATCTTAAAGCGAAACGATTATTCTGCATTGCATTTTTTGACTCTGCAGATACATATTTTATCAACTACAAAAGTGTGATCATAGTAATATCTACCTGAAACCTTGCGTGATTTATTTTCTGTCTAAGGGATTAAAAGCTTAATGACTAGAAACGTTATTGTTCGAAACCGAATGTTTTTAAAAACGACATGAGGGAAGCCATCGGCAAAAGCTAATCTTGTATAAAATTGTTTAGCTATCATCCGTTTGGGATCAAACTAGGTTCATCTCCCTGACCAGAAGCTTGTCTGACCGGATAACCACAAACAACGCACAGACCCATTATCCTTGAGATTGATAGTTGAGAATCAGACTGTATCGAGTAGAGCCACGCACTACTGAATGATAACCGGCCGACCAGTAGACGAAGGAAATTCGAAACAATTTTCCAGTTGATGACACCGCGTTGCCACACCCGCGTTGTGAAATGGTCATTATATCGACATGGGATCATTGAAAGGGGAATTTAGGGTGTATTCCTAAACAACAAGACCTTGACTACACACAGCAATATAATAACTATCGCTTTCTCACCGTCTCCCTTTCTCACTTCCTATCTTTGTTTCTCTAGATCCCGGTACATCCTCTTCGATTCCAACTTCATCCTAATCCATTATATTATCTATAGCTGCTTTGCGTCTTAATACTCGGATGGACTATCCACATATTTATACAATTGAAGTATATACGTGTAAGGTATCATTTATAGAAACAATAACAGTATTTTCTAATAGGGAGAGAGGAAAACCCCTGGGGAGAACCACCCAAGGACACCTAACTGAGATTAGAACCTCAATCTCCCCGTCAAACCAGCGTATAAGTAGAAGACGCCTTCTTCCGTGAGCCCACCATCATGTTTTTTTGTTGTTTTCTTTTAAGTTTAAATTGTTAATCACTATTCAGTCCAGACAGTTTAAAATTAAAAGCAAATCAACCTATCTATGAAACAATATTTTTTAATAATTATTATTTGAATAAAATTTAACATTTTTTTTAATATACCTTGATCTTAAACTGACATTATGCTAGATTGAGAAAGCGTTTCATTTTTCTAAATTATAATATTCTACTATAGTTAAAAGAAGAATTGTGTAATATAATAAAGCTTTTTAAAATTCACAATAAACCCAAAATCAATAATGAAACACCCTCTCCATGTTACTAACACCAGCCTCGGTGGGGTAGTTAGCTAACGCACTAGTTTCGTGTTGAGTTAGACTGCGAGGATAGGGAGATCGAGATTAGAAAATCTCACTCGGATGAACTGGGGGTTGTTTTTCTTGAATTGTTTTCCACTCTCCCTCCACGTAAATGCTGGTTCATTACCTCTATATTCAACCTTCCCAATTCCTAACCCATTAGTGTAATCAGTACTTAACGTATAACCTGAATGGGAAGTAAGACACGGTGCTAAGTATAACAGTACAAGTTTTGTTTACTGGAACACCAGTCAAAACCCGTCAAAATCAAGAAGGTGATTTTGCAAATTAGTTTTTTTAATCTTTGGCAAAATAGTAAATGAATGGCTTGGAGTTTGGTGGTAGTTTCTATCCTTGACTTACCTAGGATTAGTTGATAATAGTCAACACTCTCATTAAAGAAATATTAAATAAGTTTGAAGTGTGTTTTTATCAGTTATAAGTTTAACATCAAAGATATAAACGACATTGGTAGTCATAGGGAGAGTATTTATTGAAGGGTGGAGGGTAAGGTGAGCTTATATCAGTATTAGCAGTTTTTAT
>JBCFYV010011172.1:42930092-42999707 GCA_039000515.1 Timema cristinae
TATGTTATAATATTAAATAGAGGCTACGTAAATATTTTGAGCAGTTATATTTTATCGTATATTTTGATTTTACTTGTACAGCCAGTCCCTACAATGTAAGGAGTGAAGGTGTCGCTTGTAAACTCAGAAGGTGTATGCATTTTGGTAGGCTAGGCAGACAGGTGTGTAAAAGTACCTTCTGGCTCAGTGAGTACCTAGTACTCCTTTTCAGTCAGTGCTGCCTAGGCTTTACAGTTGAAAGTGAAACTGTCGAGAATCCAATAAACCTTAGGGTTGAGTACTTTTTACACATTCCAATCCTATCCTTTTTGATTCTTTTTTTCAAATTGTTGTTTAGTAATTGAACATATTAGAAAAATAATTAAAACCAAATTTATTTAATTTATTTATACTAAAACAAAATTTATATATAAAATAAATAATACAACTCTCTACATTTAAAAAAAAGTGGAAGTTTCTTAACAAGAGGCCTAAGTGGAGGGGTAAGGTAAATGAAACGCAACCAAACCAAGCTCCACGCCACTAAACCAATCAATCACAAGTTTTTTGCCTTAGACTCTAGACTACTGGTGAGTATAGTTATAGGATATAAGCCTTTTTACTTAGAAAGGCCGTATCTGAATCGTGTGCGCTTGAGTGTGTAGTTAAGCAATACATAACATGTTAACACACACCACCTGTCGAAATGTGACGTATGATAGTTAGTGGGCATGAAGTGTAGGCAATGAAGCCTGCGAATGGACCTCAGAATGATGCGGATTTGCACACGATAACACAATTGAAAATATATATCCCCAAAAACTAATTTGAAATTTATTGTTTCATCGTTTTTGATTTATGATAACACCAAACAAAATAGACTCCCAGCATTGTATATGCTTAGTAGATTAGCATTTTGTTGCTCAATGTGCATTTTTTATGTTGTTTTTTTAACAATATTTTTGTCACTGCATTTCACTTTCCGCTCGGTTATAAGCATAAGATAAATTTCGCTAATGTTTCAGGGAGGTATATGGTTGAATTTATAGGAAGTGTTCTTGTATCCTGAAGAATATGAAAAATATAAACCCTAAGTGTCTATAGTGTTGCCTAATTTTGTCACCAAGTTTAGTAATGTTGTATTAATTTATTTGTGGTATTTAACATGCTCCCCGAACCGAATGAGTATATCAGCACATGACTTATAAACTAATTTAAATCTAGAACAGACATAAAATTTAGCCCCCGGCCGTTAATTCATCACAATGACCAAAATAACTGTGATCAGTCGTAATCAGTAATTTTCTTAAAACGTTATCGATTACGACTGATCACAGTTATTTTGGTCACACTTAAACAGTATTCGAAAGCACTTGATATACTTGCGAATTTAGAAATTTCAATGTAGATTCTTTAAGCAACCGACTGAAAATTGAAGCTAGATCAACCAGTTTCTAACTCTTACCTTAGACGAAATGTAGCCTACTTGTATTTGCGTGGCAAACTGGTTTGAATAATTTATTCACCTATATATAAAGTAAAAATGTTTAAAAATTAGAACATAGAATATGAAAAATTAACATAATAATTATTAAAAAATATCAAAAGTAGCTAGATATGTTAACTTAAAAAAAAAGCTTTTTAACTAAATATATTTAATCAATAACATTTGTAAAGGTGTACAAAAAACTTAAGAACAATATCAAAAACACTTTAAATACGGTGCTGACTATTAAGCTAAGAGACCATGGTTTAATTCTCGGCAAGTTTGAAAAATGTAGTATTGCTAAAAATGTGGTTTTCTCCTTTCAAATGATGAATTGATGGAAAGGGGCTAGAGGTGTTTTGCATGTTCTGGAAATACATTGGTTTATAAGTCAGGTGATGATTTAATCGATATGTTCAAAAAGTGCATGTTTTTTTAATACTAAAGGGCAGGATTAAAAAACTACTATATATTTACGATTTTAAGTAAAATTATATCCACATGGCACTTTTTTCATTACATAAAGAAAATTAAGATACAATTCAATAATTTTCATCATCTATATTTTATCAGAAATGTTTGCAATTATTCCTATCAAGCATTCTTTATTTTTATTAATTGACTCACTATGAAAGATTTTGATTTTTTGTTTTTGCAACTAAAAGTGATGAACTACAACATTTCTAATGGTGTCTTTCTACAACTTTGATAAAAAAAAAAAAAAGTAAAACGGGTGGCGTTGTATGTTGGCTCATAATAATGCTAGCAGACAACATCGAATCATGGGTTGGACCACATGCAGCCCGCGGGCTGCAAGTTGGACATGAATGCCTTAGACCGTGTGACTACTGGCGTTGGAGTTTTTTGTACATTCTATAAATAAAATACTAAAATTCAAAATGTAATACTTTTTTAAAAAATTATATTAATAGACGCTCATGTTAGAGGTTTTTATAATATAAACCTCATGATAAGTTCCCCTTATTACTCGACACGAACTCCTGTCGTAACTTAGTTACCGACTAAACTCTTGATGGCAAGCAATTAACCCCGTTGTCAAGTAACCTACACCTCCTTTCCTCCTCTCTAAACGTCAGTCGTTGATGGATAGATAGGTCCTGATCATGATTGATAGGAACCAGAATCTTGACTC
Organism: Timema cristinae; assembly: GCA_039000515.1. Lineage (NCBI taxonomy): Eukaryota > Metazoa > Arthropoda > Insecta > Phasmatodea > Timematidae > Timema > Timema cristinae. Next base: position 42,932,711 of record JBCFYV010011172.1, read on the forward strand.
ACCCACTCGCAGTTTTCTGTACAAGAAGTCGATTGATACGAGTCTTGTCTTCTGCAGTCTGCCTAGACTTTGTGGGATATCATGGTCTGTCTACGCCTGAAATTACCTTGGTGGTCTTTCATCTACCGGATAGCACCATTTTTGTATGCCCAAATCTCATTTCATCATAGGTTTATTTCTAGAACTAATATCACCATAATGGTATGCTTATAACTGATGCTGCCATCGTGGTCTGCCTATAATTGATAGAACCATTGTGATCTGCCTATAACTTATGTTACCATCGTGGTCTGCCTATAACTGATGTCATCATTGTGGCCTGCCTCGAATTGATGTCATCATTGTGGTCTGCCTAGATTTTATAGTAAAATCGTGGTCTGCCTATAGCTTATGTTACCATAGTGGTCTGCCTATAAGTTGTAGCACCATCAATGCCTGTATAGACCTGATGGAACAATCGTTGTTTGTTTATAACTGATGGCCCCATTGTGGTCTGATACAAATTCCAAATATTTGCTCGATTATATAGAGATATAATAATATTGACTAATAGAATTTTAACGTAAGTCACAAACCTATTTTTTTTACACAGCTACCTTCTACTCAAGCATATTTGTTCAAACAACTTTCTTGTTTCCATCAAAGCCATATTTTGGGCACCAATAGACTCTACATCGCACTAGTAGAACGGTCAGTATTGACAATGTTTTTTTTGTATCCGTATTTTTAAGTTATTACTATAATTCAATGACTTCCCATATCTTTTAGGCTCAAAATATAATGGCACACAGTCACTCTGTGAAAAGTAAGCTTGGTTGTTTGATTAAACGTTGTATTTTCTTGTAGCAATTATTTATTAAGGATTATGGTACCAAATTTGGTCTACATATTTTAAATGCACGTTTTTATTCTAGAATTGGATGGCATGTTTTTATATACTGTATTTGTTGTTCAAAGTTAATATTTAAGGTGAATTGTAAGAGAATGAGAGTAAAGGTAAATATTTTTACAGTTTTCTAACAATAAACGTGTTTTTGGTTAATATAAATAAAATATTGCCTCAATGTTTAATTGCTTGATTAATGTATAATTTAATTTTCTACACAAAGTTTGTTCAAATTCTGTAATGTCCATTATAAATACTAAATCATTGTTGATATTTCTGTGTGTTTAAATTAACTGAACTTATCTATTGAAGCAACATTTGATTTATATCTTTATGACCAAACAACTTTATTTCAATAGGTAAATAAAAACTTCCTAAAATATGGACTTTACTTCGATATATATTTAATATTTACTATAGAGATGTGAAACATGGATCATTGATGCAACAGAAAAGAGAACGATTAGAAGCATTTGAAGTTTGGTGCTACATAAGAATGTTTAAAATGTCATGTATGGAGGTGGTATCAAACACAGAAGTGTTGAAAAAAAAAAAAGCAACTGAAGAAAGGAAACTTTGGAAAGGTATACTGCAAAGAAGAGCTACCATGGTAGGTCACATAATGAGACATGATAGTTTTACGAATATTATTATAAAAGGGCATGTAGAAGGAATAAAATCAAGAGAGACAATAAGACTGGAATATATGAATTAAATAGGGAACGATGTTGCCAGACAAAGATACAAATATGTAAAAAAAAAAATGGCCTTAGACTATGCGGCCATCAAAGCAGATGACCCGATTTTTGATAAATTTTTAAAAAATTTATCAAAAATTTAAAATTCCAGCTTCTAGGTACACATTTTTTTTGCACAGGAGCTACTAATTTTAAAATTTCGGCTCTCTGTATAAGGTAGATACCGGCAATATTCATGATAGACAAACAAATTCTTCATTTTCTCAATAAGCTTATAGATGAGTGCTGGTTTTTGTGCCCTTGCTTACTTTAAAGCCACGACTTTTTTATGTGTGTGTTTTATTGCTCTTTAGCTAAATTGAATTACTCTTACGGCTGAGAATAAGTTAGGTAGAAAAAAGACCAAATATACCCAAATGTGTGTGTCAGAAGAGTAAAAACTGTTTAAGGAAAACAGACCTCAATACATCTATATGTGATTCAAACCCTGATCTCCCTCGTAGCAGAAAACTATACTTCAATTCACGTCTATTTCAACTACTACTGAAAAATTAAATAGATAAGCTATTATACTTGGCATTACGGTTATAGCTGCATCTAAATACAGAGTGGCCCACGGAAAAGTAGTCCGCCTTCTATATCCAGCAGGTGCCTCACTCTGAATTTGAGGAGGTCAATCCACTTCCACCCATATTGTGACATGAAGAATGAGTCAAGAAAACTTTAGACAAGCTGTTCACTGGCTCATTCTTCATGTCACAATATGGGTGGAAGTGGATTGACCTCAAATTCAGAGTGAGGTGCCTGCTGGATATAGGAGGCGGGCTACTTTCCGTGGGCCACCCTGTATAATATCCTTGTATTTAAAAATGACACCTGAACACTAGAATCAAACCCAGACCTTTGGTGTACTAATCTAAAGGTTCTGGGTTCAATTCCCGTGTCTCGGTGTCATTTTTAAATTTAAGAATTCTACTGAAGTGATTATTATTAGTAGTATAACGGTTAGTATTGGCAATTAAGTGGTTTTTTTGTTATCCATATTTTTATTTGAATCCATTTAGGAATCACCTAGATAATAGTTATCAACGCTTATCACTTACTTCGGCGGACGCATGGTCTATGGCGCTACTCTTGCAGTAGATCAGACTATCGACCACGGGGAGATCAAGGTTCGAACCTTTTTCGGGTGAAATGAAGATGGTTTTTCCAAAATGGGTTTACATTCTCCCCCCTTACCAAATGGGATACACTTCCTATAGATATAACCTTCCTAATCCCTAAAACCATTTGCATAGTTAGTATATAAGCGAATAATACGAACGGTTCATAAGAAGTGGTGCTAAAAAAGAAACAAACGCTTATCTATTACTTACCCTCACCAATAGGCAGGCAGACAAATGAATATCTAGTTTTTTTCTGGTTTTCTGAGGATGGGGAAATGGGACTCGAATCTCAGCCAGGTATATTGAAGTATTAGTTTCTTAACGGTGTTCCACTCTCACTTGACGAAAATGGGGGTACATTACTTATAAATACTTCCCTTAATTTCCATAACCCATTGGTGCATACATTCTTATAACCAGTAGGGGCGTACATGTAAAAGCTCTATGATACGTCTATGGATACAAAATTATTCTTCAGCAGGAAAGCTTGAAAACTGAGAGCTAAGGAATATGTAGGGCAGCAAAGTGATGAATATGGGTAAAGGTAGGTGGAGGGGGGGTTGAATGAAAGAGGAAGGAAGGAGGGTGACAAACCCTCTAGCACAAGAAGGTGAGCGCAACAAAACGAGAAGAGGGGGAAAAAAAAGTAAATAATAAAAAAAAGTTACCATTAGCGTCAAAAAGTCGGCGTCAGCATAGTCGCGCTCGTAAGAGGAAAACTTTAAGAGTGACTTCTCGGTACTTCATTACAACAGCTTGTTTCATTAATAATAATAATATTTATAGTAAAAATAAAATATATATATATAAGGATGGTAAATTTTCATACCATTTTTCTCATAAAAATTTAACGTTCGTTAAAAGTTTCCGAGCTAAAGATTCATACGCATGAACGCGGATGGAGTGATGTTGGCATCGTGTAGCGATGAACGTCAATTTAAACTAGAAAGTAAATTCACTTATGCATGTTTCATATCCAAATTCTTTATATTTATTTCTACTAGTAGTGGTAGTAACTCTTTTAAGTACTCAAAGCAAAGTTTGTGAGATATGTTTCACTTGTAATTTCGTTTTTAGTAAAAATTTGACCAATAATTTATTTTTACTAGAGCTATTTAAAGTGACTATTCTGAATCCACTGAATTAATCAATCACGATTTTAAAAATAACCTAATCCTAGAACAAACATGACACCCAATTATCCGGTCACCAGTTTGGCATTGAGAAGGGGAAGCCTTCCTCTAATATTTTCAGTAATTTTTTGATAGGTTCACAACAGAAACTGCTGAGATAATTGAGAACCAGCAGTGATCTTTTCACTTTACCTTAAGTTAAGAGGTTTCAGTCTTGTAAGCCCTCTTCCTTATTGACATTAAAAAGTGTGGCTGTAGATGAGGAGCGAAAGGGATTACACGCTAAGACATAATAAAGAAGTAGTTTCAGAAAACAACACAGAAAAATCTATTTTAAGACATGTGGTCTGACAGCTATTTAGGCCTTCTCACTGTCTGAGGAGCCGCCTTATATAAAAAAATTGTAAATTAATCTTAAGCTTCATTAATTTAAAATTTTGTATTTTAATAATTGTATTAAATGTGATTGAACTGTTATTTTATCTTTGTTATCTGAAATAAATTACTTTTTTATTAATAAGTAAGATGGTGTGACTGAGAGATTAAAGGGGTCATTATATATTCCAGTTTTATAATTCTTCTTTCCTTCAAGGTCAGTTATTGGTAGTGAGGGAGATAAATGTAAAAGGAGAAGTTTATCGACAGTCAGATCAGAAAAAAATTTGCAATCCTAGTAGATCAATATTTGTTAATAAATAAAAACAATAAGTTCATTATACTGGTGACTTCTTGGTGTTGGGGTCATCCATAAACCATATAACATTTTTTTTTACCTTTTTTTATCACCGACCTTCAAATTATCCTGTGTTACGTAGCTTTGCGCATCAAGAGTGAATGTCATTATTTCAAGGGAAAAGTTTTGTTAACTAAAAGAACGACTCATCCTTAATACTACTAGAACCGAAGTTATCTATAAGTATGTTCCACCACTGAGATAAGTGATATTTTTCAATATATTAAATATGATTTAGCTACGGCTGTTTTCCGTAATTATAATATACATTCCGCAAGCTTCGCCTTTCAGATATACTTAACTGTATATAATTGCTTTTATCTATTATAATTTAAATATAATTTCTGTGCTACATAACACTGTGATTACCTCATAATAAACCCATGTAGCACCAGGTAGATGTTGACGGCAATGTGTCTAAACCTTGTATTCTATAAAATACCTAGGCTTCCTATATAATTCCTAAGTGGTTTTAGCATAGTATAAAATAAGCTAGTTTTGCTCTTGTATTTAATACTTTTCGTAGGAAATTTATAGAATAACCCGTCATTATATATTACAGTGAACCGAACACAACATAACCTAACCAAACCTTACCTAACCACCCGATTCTAAAATAACCTAGCTTGACCAACTTAAATCCTAGGAATTAGGTGAACCTGCAAGAAAACAGCGCAAGACTTACATAGAACTGGATAAAAGAATTGATAACATATTCCGGGACCTCAAAAAGACAAAGAACTTGAACACAAATATGAAATAAAATCAGCAAAACTCGTTTATTTTATACATTGTTAAAACCTCTTAGGAATTATATAGAAAGCCTAGGCATTTTATAGAAAGAATGGATTTCACACATTGCCGGTGACATAGACATTAAAGCTTCCCCCTCATATTTCAACAGCGTTGCATTGTTTATGGATAACCCTTTGACCATCCCGTTGGCTCAGCGGTTCCGGAAGTGGAATTTTTAACCCTTGACTCAGTAGAAAGACGTTCTACCGACTGAGCAAAAGTTTTGGGAGGATAAATGCTTAATTAAGAACTTTGAATATGCCCGTGCGGATTAAGATACCATTGAATGAAAGTTTTGAACTTGAATCCTGATTGGGTGTACTGAAGTGTTTTTTCCCCATGCACTATCAAGTTGATCAACTGTTGATATGAGAGACCGAAACGCAATCATCAACCAGATGCGTTGAGTTAACTCTCCGGGTGAATGCTAGTGCGTTTCATTAAAATTAAAATGTATCATTGTGTTACCTTGAACTAGATAGATTAGGCCACAGTACGCTGTTAACAGAAAGAAAATATTAATAGTTTTGAAAATCTTTTCTAACAACACTTAAGTATGATTTTTACTAGTTTTCAAAACCATTCTCTTAATCATTTTATATATTAAATCTTTAGAGAAATATGTGGAACAATTTGGGTAAAACTGGTAAGAAAACATTTTTTATAGTAGTCACTAAGCCATGTAGAAAATATTGAAGGGAAGATTTTTTATATATATAATCTTCTCTTTATATATATATATATTATATATATATATATATATATATATATATTATATTCATAATATATATATATATTCAAGTAGAATATATTCATGTATATATGTATGATATATATTTATATATTGATGAAATTATACCTTTATACATAAATATTCTTTCTTTCAAATTGGCTATAGATCTTATTAATTTTTAAATATATAATTTACACAATTTACATGTATATATGTATTCTTTTCTTCAAAAGAGGGTAGACTATGTATGTAGGCTATATATTTGAAGGAAAAAATACCTATATACATGTAAGTGGTGTGAATTCAAGGGGGTGAAGGGTAAGTTGACCCCCCCCCCTCCCTGTGAACGTTCGAAAATTAATACAAAAATCAAAATTAAATTTCAAATTTTAGAAAGAAAACACAACACAGATAAATGTTACAACTTTTTTTTTTTACGCGCAGATACCTCTTAATCTGGCTGCACACGTGCGTTATTCGTCCACGCGTATTCAATTTTCGAGATGACTCACGTAAGCGTGGAAAAAATATTAGTTTTTATGTATTAATATTTGTCATGCATACCAGCTACGAACATTGTTCCACATAAAGATGGTATACTACCACACATAAAGAAGAAGAAGAATCGCCTGAGAGCAGTTCATCCATGAATACCGAATTTAGATTATGTGTGGACAGAAGAGCTCCCCTGAAATAAATCCCCCTCAGATATATTTCAAATCCTTTGATATTATCAAATATGAGGATGAAAGATGGGCTTAAGTCAAACTATAAATGTGTTCTATATGCATTCTATTGTCAAAAATGTATCGCAGAAGACAAATTTAAACAACTACTAGACTAGAGGCATCTAACTGGCAGAAAAAGTCAGAGGAAAAAGCTCTAAATAGCTTCCAATATCATTAAAATTTCAAACATATCTAGGGGAGGACAACTCCAAATAGCTTCTAGATGACTGTCATTTTGAAGAATTTTCAGGCGAGGACATCCCAAATAGCCTAGTTTCTGAAATAATTCAACTTTCAACATTTTTCTCGGTGGAAGACCACTTCAAAGATTATATTCTAGAGGTATCTAACTAACCTAAAAAATTAAATTGATGATCACTCTAAATAGCTTCGAAGAGCATCCATATTTCAAAAATGTCTAGGAGAGGAACACTTAAAATGTTAGATTATAATTTATACGAGAATCGAATTTTTGAAAATAATTAAAGCGAAGGTTAATCATAGCTTCTAGAGTAACAATTTTTCAAAAAATTGTTGAAGAAGGGTCACTCCAAATAGTTTAAATAAAATATCTGATTTTAGAAAATTTTAGAGAATGATCACGATTTAAAATAACGCATAAGATCAAATATGAATGAGAAATTATTAAATGGTTTTAAACATAAATCTAAAATTTTAAGTAACTATGTTATTTATAACTATGGCCCCTATTAAAATGAGCTGGATCCACCCATGCATGTATCTATATATAAATATATGTATACAGAGAGTGTGGTAATTCGCGTATACAGATAATGCCACATTATTGATGGGTAGATATAAGTCGAAAATATTCCTTACAAAAGATCCATTCTTCCCATAACTTTTTAGAAAGACATCAAAGTTAGAAAGTGGTGGAGTGGTAACGCTGTTTGTGAACGTTTGGGCCAGCAGTATTGGGGATGCGATTGTGAGCCTCTATATTTGCTAGCAGATTGTTTAGATTCCCATAGATACCATTGGTTCTTTGAAACATATTTCCCTGGCTAGAGGACGTAACATTGCTTGTGTGACAAGGGATGAGGCATCACCCTGGCGGTGCCCCTTGTAAACTATGGGGTACAAGTGGGGTGACAACCCCAACTAGTGAATTGGGTGTGGCGGGTCACCAGTGGAATTGCTACCAACGTCACCGAGCCTCACACACTCGATTTTTACTTTTTCTCGACACCTCGGAGAGAAAGTATAGTGATAGTTAAAAAAACCAAACTCGAAATTTTGATAAGTGTTGACGTTTCATTACCATCTGAAACAAAACCAAAAAAATGTTTTTGCAATACCGTATGTCTGTCTGTCCGTTTGTCTGTTTGTACCTCAGGCTAGACCCAAAACTATTTTACAAATTGCACTAAAATTGGGTATCAGAGGTTTTCATAAGGTCCCCTGAGGTTTTTTTGGAATAAATATCTAACCCTAAATTTAAGGGATTTTACTAAAGGAAAAAAGAGAAAAAATCGATTTTTTTTCAAATTTTGCTCCAACAATTTTGATTAAATTTTATATATAGACACTTGTCATTATAAACAATATGGCACTTCTCATTTTCTTATTAAAATACTTTGAAAATACTTAACAGAGGGGAAATTTACAATTTTCATAATTCCTTCCTCACTATTTGAGATACTAAATAACTTATCGTGGTAAAAAATATTTTTTTGAATATATTTTTATAAAACCAAATATTTCTTAGCTATAAGCAAATATGTTATACATTTAATTCAGGTATTGGAAAATGAATTGTATTCTTATGCTCTTTGATAAAGAAAGGTGTTTTATTTTCTCAATTTTACTCTAACAGTGTTCCAAGTTCCTAATGCCATAGATTAAGTAAGTAACCTTATATATTATTTCATTTAAGATCTTAGGTGTAATGTTTCTACAACAATATAAAGGTATTATTTCGTTTCACAAATATTATAAGTTTTTTTGTAAATGTTTATTTCAAGACAAACGCGAGAGAAAGTCTGTGCGGTGTTCCGTACCATTAATTGTCTGTTGTGGTCACCTCAAAGTACTGGTGTATTCACCTACTTGACGACACACTTAGGCCATCCGAGGGCATTGTGGCACAAATTCATGTGGATGTTATGACAGTTGACGTCAACATGCTTTGCTACGTACACAATACTCCATGCGAGGATCAAAACCTACAAACACCAACTTTGAACTTAACTTGTACTTTTGATGTAAGGCAGGTGGCTTAAGTTGGAATGTAAGGGGACGCGAGGAAAAGTCAGTGTTTTTGTAGTTTTTATGAAAAAATAATTTTTTGGACAAAATAAATAAAACATTTATCCAGTACAAACATAAAATTTTATTTTTCCACATGGTTAAATAAACAATAATTATTGAATAACTGCCAAGGGTGTCCTGGAATTTAATGACAACTTTTTATTTTCATTTAAAAATTTTGTTAGATAATGCCGCCATGCTCATGACAGATATTCAGGAACTTAAGTTATCATCATATGAATAAAATTAAACTTATGTTTGTACTGGAGTAATACTTTTTTTATTTTGGTCAAAAAAAATTCCAACAAAAACTGCAAAAACACGGGTTTCTTCCCCTTCCATCCCACCTTAACGGAAATATATAGTATGTTCAATTATTTAATGTTGTTTATCGCGATGCGGTATCTCCAATACGTACCTGCAATTTGCGATTTAAATATGTTATAATTTAAACACTTTTTATATGTTATTTGATATTATTTTTTTTAGTAATTACAGAAATTATTGTGTTTGATAGTCGACAAAAATACATGCTTGAAAGTTGTATTCACTTTATATATATCATAGTGAGATTGCCATATTAGCACACGCATGTATTAGCCAGAATCGACATGTGATAGCTCTGTGCAGTAAAAGAAAAACAAACACTAATTATTAGGCTTCAAACTCAGATTGTGCCTGGGAGCTGCTTAGCTCTTACGGACACAAGTAAAACTACATCTAGAAAAAGAACATAAAAACAATATAATTTACAAATGAAGCATATTGCTCTCTTTCTCGCACTTACAGTACAGGTTTTTTTTCTTTAATTATTGTGAGGACTGTAAACAAGCAAATTGAATCTTCTTCGCCGTAGCTTGCTTGCACGTGTACGGAAGTAAAACAGCAACAGTACAGTCAGACTAAATAACATTGACCAAACCTAAATTTAAATGCACTAGAAATCAATTCAATAAAACGGAATAATTACATGTTTTTCCACAAAAAGTACTGACATCGCATTTGTGTCTGCGTCCAATCGCTGGTAACTGTTTCAATCGTGGCATCGCCACATAACTCCTATCTAACTTAATTGTCACATTTTCTCAGAAGCTATATGAAAAACTAATTTTTTGTACAGAAAGTTTTTGAGATATATAGATATAGTTATATATACATATATGTGTGTGTGAGTGTGTGTGTGAGTGTGTGTGTTTTGTGTGTGTGTGTGTTGTGTGTGTGTGTGTGTAAAATTTAGAGGAAACAGTTCAAAATTTATTAAATTTTAACAGAAGAACACTAAATTTGGTTATGAAGTAATGATCTATATTTAAAAAAAAATAGATTTCGTCACGTCTCACAGTGAGGCCAAATCCCGAAAAGCTGGTCAAAATACGAAAACTTTATTCAATTTGTATGAAATTGGGGTTTTCAAGGTCGCTGATTACGAATACATACAAAGTCAGAATTTAAAAAAAAATAGAGGATCTATTAGGGTGGTTCTAAATTTATCAAAGCTGGCTATAGTATGAAAGTATTATTCATTTTGTTAGAAACTTGGTACTAGGGGTTTTCGATTTCACTGATTACAAAACCGAAGTCAAATTGCAAAATAATAAAATGATGGATCCAATATGGCAAACATAAATGATTAAACACATAAGATTTAGTCAAAATAACATATAATACACCTTATTAACAAGGTAAAATGTAATATGTAACAAAATACAAGATTTACTAGAAGAACATAAACGTTTATATATTGAAACCATAACCTTTAAAAGCCTATAGTCCAATAGCCCATGAAACTGGGAAAAAACCTATTGTTTGTTAAAATTATGCACTATAATTATAAAAAAAAAACATAAGATTTTAATCCAACCCTATAATTTAATAACGTACGAAACCGGGTGAAATTATTATTTAGAAAACTAAATATTTAAACAAGAAAAGCCATTAACTTTTAAATTAAATAATTCTTTAACCAACGAAACCGAGGAAAATCAATTTAAGGGAAAACTTTGTAAATAGTGGAGAGTGGGGCAAAGTTAACATAGTAATAATATTAATTTTAGCTCTTATTATTATTTTTTTATTTAAAAAAAATACATTTTATTTAAACATTAAAATAAATTTATAAATTATTTGGAAGCTACTTAAATACTTGTAAAACTTGATTCTTCAGATAATCGAAATGGTCAACATTTAAAAATAAATAATTTAAAGTCCAAATTCAAAATTAGCAATGTTTTGTTTAAAAATTACTTTATAAAATTGTAGTCTCAGTTTAAGTAACACTACAATTTTATTAAATATTTATTATGTAGATTAAAAAAAATTATGCTTGCGATGATCGAACCGGGGCAAAGACTTACAAGACCAGCACCTAGTCCACTTGACCATGCAGCTAATCGTGACTTGTAGACTGTAATCCGTTTATGCGTAGCGACAAAATTATTCATAGAGAAAAATATGTTATCGTTATATTTTGTTACATATTATGTTAATTATGTTAAAAAAATACTTTATATGTTTTTTACTTAATGAATGAAATATGTAAGCGTTTATAACATGCTTTATTAACGCGTATTTGTAATTATTTTTATAAAAACTCACACTTAAGCACAATGGTAGCTGATGGCAGCTGGTTTTTATATATTTTATTAAACAATACTATGAATTAAAATTTAGAACAGGTTTAGTAGCAGAACTCTGCAGAATTTTTAACTTTTTCTCTAACTTTTTTAAAACTTTCACATGTAATTTTTCATTATCTTTTATTAAAAATATTGGTTATCACTTAATTTATATATTAGTATTATTATTGTTTTTGTAATATATGATAATATTCTACCTACTTTCAACAGAAAAAATCTTTTTATAGAATTAAAATTGATGAGCAGTACGAATTTCGGTGAATTTTTGAACATAACGTTATTAATCTCTCTTGTGCGGTTCAGATGCTACTCGTGCGAAGGTCACCTTGACACTGAATTTTAACCACTGGATTTACATGGTCAACCCCTCCTAACTGTGCCATTAGACACTTAAAATATCATTCTATCCAACCCTACACTTTAAATCTCCCCAAAAAAACTTTTATTTTTCGACTTTTGGACATCTTTTCGGGATTTAGCCCCACTGTGCGTCTCTTGAAAACATTCATGAAATAAAAAAATGTCTTGATTGCCACCAGTAAAAAAAATGAATAATGTTAATTAAAATCACATTTATATAAGGATAAGGAGCATTGTTTTGTTCCTCCAAGTCTTACTACACGCTCTGTAGTAAGGATAAGTGGTACATAACTTAAAGGAAATGTACTCGCATTTGCGTGGAGAGAAGTGGAAAACTAATTATAAAAGTATACCTAACCAGTAGGCTAACATCGATCCCTCCATCCTCAGAAATCCAATATTACTCGTATGTGAGTGTGACGCGTTGTACCACGCAACCATCGATACGGGATATCCGCATTTTATTTAATCTATTGATATCAGGTTGAGTTAGGTAGAACTTGTAGAAGGCAAATGTACCTGCATTTTTGTGAGTAGAGTTTGTAAAACTATTTATGGAAAAAATCACCTTCATGCTCAATACACCTGTCTGGGATTTGAAACCTGACCTTCCTTTCACCGTAAATCCTAACTAGGTGAGTCTTACATTTTAGTCTACATACTTATCGATTCTTGTTTTAAACTATTTAAAACTATTATTAAAAAATATCTAAAAGTAAATAAGTAAATTATTCCATACTTATAATAATCTACCGTTAAACATCTCTAAAATATACACGACACTGAAACTACCTTTTAATACATCTTGATAAAAATAAACAAAATCTTCTTTATGAATGAAACTTATATTATAATCAAATGTCTTTGTTTTTCATTGAAAATACATTCCCTCGTTTTAAGTTTGTCTAGTTTCTCATCCTCGATTAAAACAACAAAGGAGTTATTTTATCCCTTAAAAGAACCAGTTCAATAAGACAACTTGTAATGAGTCATAGCAAAAGTTTTGCAACCAGAAGCTCTAGAGAAATACTTTTTCCTAATTATAATATATATATATATATATAAACTCCTTCTTAGCCAAGACGGGAGGGTATAATTCTTATGTCGAAATAGCTTTAAAGGGACTTCCTAAAAGTTGCGTGAAAACAATAGTTAAAGACATTTTTCATTGTGAAGGAAATAGAATTCCGCTAACTTCTCTGTATTGTCCCGTTAACACTGTTAGACGTGGCTAACTCCTTGTATTGAAACAATCTTGCACAGCACGGTCTTCCCTCTTAGCTTTATTTTATCAGTTACCCGCGTCGGTGGCGTAGTTGGCTAACGCGCTTGTCGTGTTTAGCTCGACTGCTGAGGACGGGGAGATCGAGGTTCGAATCTCGGTCGGGTGAACTGGGGGTTTGGTTTTTCCTAAATGGTTTTCCACTCTACCTCCACGCAAATGGGGTTCACTTCCTCTAATTAAACCTTCCCAATTCCTAATCCAGTATCGTAATTAGTACTTAAAGCGTATAACCCGAACGGGTAGTAAGACGCGGTGCTAAATATATTATAAATATAAATATTTTATCAGTGTATCGACGCCATTATAAATGAAATAAAAATAAAAGAGTATCACAACATTTTGGAAGTCAGTGATTAGAGTGGGCTAAGCGCTTTATGCTTAAAATCATAAACATAGAGTTGTTTTATAATTAATAAAATTTGAAAGGTAATTGGTTTTAAATATATTGCGACACGTGTGTTTGCTTGCTATATTTTTAGTTGTTTTGCTACCTCATCTATCAACACTTTAAAGTTTGATTCTTAAATTTATTTGAGGTATTTAACGTGCCCTTTATGAACCGATCGAATATATCATCAGTCAAGACTTTCATTGAGCGAGATTTTACCCAATTTTACCGGAAGGGATATGTTCACATACCTTCAAGGGATCTTTTTACACGCCTCAATTGACATGGGACTGACACATTTACTTCCCCTCCGAAGGAAGTTATTAAAGGATTTTTATCTCTCAAGAAAAATCAGTCGACCCAGGCTGAATTTGAACCCATGAATGTTAGGTCCTGATAAGATCACTTTACCCCAAGACCGCTGAGGTTTACTAGTTGCGTTAAAGGAATAGAGATTAAAAATGTATAGTTAGTGTTAATTTACCATCATTTGCATGAAGGATGAGGGAGAAATAACGCAGGAAAAACCCCTTTCAGAACAACATGACGAGGTTCAATCCCCAACTCCCCCAAAACCATAAAACTGAGCTAAAAGAGCTATCCTTTTAATGAAAGGTAAACAAGCTACTAGAGCCACTTTCGTGTATTAATACTTTATTTTATGTTAACTATCGCTTCAATTCGATGATTACATATTATTTAGTTTTAATTAAAAGATTTATACAATAGAGTTATAAGGAAATGCTCAAAAATAGTTAAAATATAATTAGTAAAGAGAGGGAAGCTGATATAAAAGACGGGGGCAAAAAACTACGTAAAGTTATTTCACGAATGAATCATCCCTATCATTTCTAGTTCATTAGATTGAATCGCTAATATCACTAATGTTAAAGTATTTTAAGATCTTTAAATTTATTTTTTAAATTCAAAGAACTGTTCTTTCGTAACATTGGCAATAATCTTGCCCGAGTCGGAAATATCTTAATGGCACCCTTAATTTGCGGCATTTGAGAGAAAAGTTACTGAAAAATGCGAGAGTTTGGAAGGAAGAAAGGGTGTGGGTGGTTTAGGGCTCTTAGGGCTATGAAGCTAAATTCACCCCGAAACTTCTCTAACTTTAAAATCTGATAAAAACAGAGGAAAGAATGGGGCCTATGAGCAACAGGTAGCCTCAATTTACGGCCTTTTGTATTACAAAGGGTTTAATAAAACCTTCCCCATTGGCTATATATATATATATATATTGAAAATACTATCTGACCACAAGTTTGGTAGACCGTATTTCGAATCTAGGTACTGATGACTAGAATATTAAATCACTCAATACAGGTGTCTTCTACCAATTAGTAAATAATAGATGCTAAAGGACATATGTGTAGTGTTAGACATACTAACTTAGGATAAATTAGTTTATTAAGTCATATGCTTTTTTTTTAGTAGGACATTAAATACTTCAATAAAAATAATACCCTATAAGCGTTGCCATCATACACACACACAAATTCCTTCGTGTTCTTATGAAAAAATACATTCATGATGACCTAGTTCGATTGTAAACTTTTTTTTTTTTTTTAAAGCGTTTGCCACCAGAGTTGGTCAGCTACACATCCCTGCTCTTCTACTGGAATTGGTGGATATGTAACCGTCTTCTAAGGTCGGGGCTACAGGTAGGCACGGTTACTTCGCTCCGATGAAATGATGGGATGATAATGATTGATGATTAGGCTGTCCCAGTAGAAGTCTTAAACCTATATTAATCCTAATTAACCAGACCATGGTAACTACTGGAACAATTTCCCTTAGGGAAAAATATCTTAGGTTCAACCGGGACAGTGGCGTAAATATATGGTTGCGTAGGTGACAAATTTCCGCAATCCCGCCACCAAAATGGGGCATTGCACGTAAACTCACCTGCCCAAAATAAATGTAAATATATTTTGGTTAGCATTCATAAGTGTTAATATTGGTTATAATACTTAATAATATAGTTTTATTCAATTCAAATCCAGTATTTTTTTTTATATTATATAGTTTGTTTCCAGTAGCAATTGTATTGGAAACATTTTGTACAATGTAGACCTGTATTACGTAATTTATAAAATAACTCCAAGAATAAATGGAAGTTTTATTTATTATAATCTTAATTATACAATTTATGGGGGGTTGGCTTTCTTTTATTGGGGGAGGGGTGTGAGGCATCAATAAAGTTTGGCCACGGGCCCATTATTTCTTAGTTACGCTTGTTGCTAAACGGTAAGACCTATCAAAAAACCACTCTGGAATTACATTAGTTTATATCCATATGCATAGAAAAGGCACTGGGGTCTTGGGGGCAAATCGAGTACCCATATGAAATATTTGGATCTAGTTTTGAACATTTAGTTTGATATTTTAAATAATTAGTTCATATGATAGCCTCTTTCACTCCCTAGATAACACAAAACTTAGGTAGGCCTAATACAGCTTGAACCAGACGTTGCATCGTGGTGTGGTTTTATGTATTCTGATTTAGAAAAAGTGGAATTGAGACAGGTGAAACAAGTCTTATTATATTTTAAAACCTATTAAAGAACTTAAAAATAACTATTATTTCAGATGATACAACTATTTACTGATCCCAATTTTACTGTTGCTAAATGGCATGTATAAACTAATTATAATGATTTTATATT
The DNA here is from genome assembly GCA_039000515.1 of Timema cristinae. Classification (NCBI taxonomy): domain Eukaryota; kingdom Metazoa; phylum Arthropoda; class Insecta; order Phasmatodea; family Timematidae; genus Timema; species Timema cristinae. The sequence goes on from JBCFYV010011172.1 coordinate 42,949,195, forward strand.
AGTTTGTGTGATTAGGTGTTGTTTAAAATCGTGAACTGGCCATTAAAATAGTAGAACCCGCGTTGGGACGAGTTAATCTTTTTGATGAAACCCCTTTTATAAATAATTTATATTTTCCTGAATTAGGCTACATGATTTCAATGTGATTTTAATCGCTGATAATTAAGTAAAAAATATAATTTAATTTCACACAAATATTTTAAAAATAAACTGTTTATAGTAAGGAATATCACACGTGTTTAAATAATTGACTTATTTATTTATTCCTGTAAATTATATTTGACTTATCTATTTTTTAATTTTTTTTTAATCTTACTAAACTAAATTGAAAATTATAACTTAGCAATTCATTATTATATTTTCTGTTTACATTTCAAAAAACAAATATATATTTAATTTTTAGGAAGTAGTGAGTCAGATGAAAGCTATTTTGAAGAAACTTAAAACATAATTATTCAAACAAGTAACTTTTAACTTATTCAGTGAATATGTTAATTAGTTATATTGAACTGACTATACAACATGCTACTTACTGTCAAGAGTTGGTAAACCTTTGTCACTGCCATTTTACCTCGTCTTGGCAATAAAATAATTCCTAGAATTGCTTTAAGGATGTAACTACAAAGATCATAAAGGTAAAAAAAAATTGAGTTAAAAACTGGGACACAGAGTCTGTTTAAATATAACTTTTATTTTAAAAAATAAAAAGAGATGGTTTGGAAAAACCTTGTGCTTTCTCCAAAGTATTGTACACTGCATTGACACTTAAATGTAGCTAGATTACCTTAGACGTTTCCACTCTGGTGTTGCTTAAAATATAGTGCACTGGATAGCTGTTGCCCGCGGCTTTGCTCGCGTGGAAGTTGATTACATACAAATACGAAAATATACATATGTATTTACAGATTAATTTAAAATATTACGTTACGTTGATGACCATAACTTGACCTCAGATCAAAAATAATGCAAGTCCGATACAAACTTTCACCCCCTTTTTCATCCCTTATTAAATAAAATTTCCAAAATTCCTGAAACACGTATTTATTTGTTTTACGTCAATAACCGAAATACAAAATTTTGTTTATGTAACTTTCAAAATGACGGACTTTCATACATATTATCATACATATTATCATCCCCTATTTTGACCCCTTTTGGGTGGAATTTTCTAAAATCCTTTCTTAGTGGGTGCCTACATAACAAAATGAATATACAGTTCGAATTGCATGCTTGTAGCCTTGATAGTTTGCGCTCGGCGATGATGAATCAGTCAGTCAGTCCGATACAAATTTTCACCCCCTTTTTCATCCCTTATTAAATAAAATTTCCAAAATTCCTGAAACACGTATTTATTTGTTTTACGTCAATAACCGAAATACAAAATTTTGTTTATGTAACTTTCAAAATGACGGACTTTCATACATATTATCATACATATTATCATCCCCTATTTTGACCCCTTTGGGGTGGAATTTTCTAAAATACTTTCTTAGTGGGTGCCTACATAACAAAATGAATATACAGTCCGAATTTCATTCTTGTAGCCTTGATAGTTTGTGCTCGGTGATGATGAATAAGTCCGTCAGTCAGTCAGTCAATCAATCAGGACATGTTATTTTATAAGTATAGATAGTGTAAACCGTCAGGTTAAAATAAATAAATGTTCATATATATTTCTTTAGTGTGACACCTTCAAACTCAAGAGCCCATAAATAATGGAATGTCCTGAACTTCTTGATGATTTAGATCTTTGAGCTAGTAAGTCATTTAATGAGTTAAGCTCACGTGGTCTTTAAATATATTCTCGCCAACATAATGTGGGCTCCTGCCATTTTAAAACCAGAGTGACAGTTTCGTGTTGTACGTCCAGCCCAACCACAAAACTCAATCACGACATTAATAATGGGCTGATTGTGTTACCGGTGACATATTAGATTTACTGCGGCTTTCATTAGGATGCTTCCCCATGTCCTTCACCCGTATTCTCGTCTCCTCATGCATTCACTGCTGATAACGCCACTGATGAAAACAAAATATACCAAAATAATCATAAAAGTCAACAGGTATGGTCGTGTGGGTAAATTCGATTTGTTAAATGAACGGTTCTGAAAAAAAGATACAAGAGGGATGACTTAACAAATATATATATTACTATACTACTACAGCCACATGGCTGACTCACTCACTGACATTAATGTTTACCCACTTAAAGTCCATTCACGGTAGGAATTGTTTTCTGAAAAGCCTTTTTCCCTACCACAAATCTATTATATAGTAGGATATTGATAGGATAAAATACCTTTCAGATAGTAATTCCTACTGTGAATGGAGTTCAGATGCGCTATAAACTTGAAATTTGGCAAACTTATAGTGTATATCCTTTAAGCGAAGTGAAAATTCCATAAAGTTAAAAATTTTAATTTTTAACCCCCGAAAAAAAATTCAAAATTGCGGAGCAACTTTAAAGTCCGTGCGGACCTTTCTTTGGAGGTCTCAAGTGGCTAAACGTTAAGACCTATCAAAAAACAGCTCAATAATTTGTATTTGTTTACATCCACTTGCAAAGAAAACCCACTGGGGGTTTGGGGGGTGGAGCCCCCAATGAGCAAAGAAAGTATATAATTCAAGAGCGATCATCATAGCATATCCAACTCAGGTGCTGGCTCACATCTGATTTTGTGTGTGTGCTCTTGAGGTATGGGAGTAAAAGGTAAGATAAAAGACCTACGATATGCTAGAAATGTGAACAGTACATTCGTATTTGAATGATTACTCGATATTTTCCGCGGTGACTATGGAGGACATAGCAACAGAGTTTCTTATTAATAACTAAAGTATGTCCTTATTATGACAGAATGAAGATTTGTACACAATTCTTCTCTGTGAAGCCATTCTAAAATTGTGAAGAATTGTTGCATCAATTAGCTGCTATCTAAATATCTTTAAGTATTTAACAAAATTTTAGGAGTAAGAACTTTTATCAACTTTTTATCTCCATTATTGTTAAATCAGAACTTATCCACGTGCAATAGTGTACGTGTAGATTTACGAGTTTTAGTCAACTTTATTACAGAGTGGATTGATATGTTATTCGCGTTCTTCAGTGCTGTTTAAAACTTATTTTAAAATAGTATAGTCTGGTTCGTTCTTAGACGGTTTATTCCTAAATGGTTTACCACCAATCTTCAATCAAATAGGGGTAAATTTCCTATAAGATCAACCTTAGTTATATTTGTACCATTAGTGTAGAAATGTGAATATACCGCCAGGGTAGTTAACACTTGATGAACATAAACAAAATGTGCACGCCTTTAGTTGTCAGAATATAAAACAAATAATTTTCATTTTTAAAACATTCTATTCCGAGGTTCTACTCTAAAATTTAGTACAACATATTTTATTGGTTAAACAATTGAGGTATCTCCTTTCACAATTAGGAATTGATGCCATGGTGTTCAGTATGGACGATGACAGGATAGAATTTGGAGGAAGTGGACCCACGATTGTATGAAGGTGGAGTGGTAAACCATTTAAAAAACCATTTAATTACATCCTTTTAGGATTTGAATCCTGACAACTACGTTACTGGTAAACAAGGTAGTACAAGGCCTACTTATCTGTCCATATGTCTACCAGTTTGATATTTGTCGAAATAAAGTTAGTTAGCAAGTCGTGTATTAATATAATCGGATGGATCATAAATTTAGCGTGGAATAGGACCCACACCTAATACAAAAACTATATAAGTTATGGCGAGTCGAGATGTGTATCTTGTTAAAATTGTTTAAAAAAATTGTACTATGTTTGATTTTATTAGAGCCATAATATGCTGGGTGACCTGGTGGTCTAGGGTAAGGTGTCAGACTTCTGTGCTGGCGGCCAGGGTTCAATCCTCGGTCCCGGCAAATTTATCTGATTTCCAAACCCTTCCTTCACCTCTGACAAGACATCTTGTGAATGTGGGGAATGCCAGGCCTCCACCGTGGTTCGGATTCCACGTTAAACTGTAGGTCCTCCATTTCATCTCACAATCACCCTACCATTACACATTAGCGTAAGTGCGTATAACCCGAACGGGTAGTAAGACGCGGTGCTAATAATAATAACATAATATGCTAAACATAATTATTTAAAAGAAAGTAATAGTTTAACAGACTTATGTGAAGTATTAGAGTTAGTTTCAAATTCCTACCTATTTGTATGGTAAGTTCTGATCAAACCTTAGCAGAGGGAGTTCTCGCATTGAACTTCCCCCATTTACACATAATGTGATGTACCCATGCGAGAAGAAGTATGTTAATTAGTGAGCTATTCCAATTCTAGAAGCGCGACCAATGGCCTACAGTAAAGCGACATAATGGGCGGAGGTGTCTTTTGCCACTTTCACAAGTCATTGGATCGTGTCGGCCCCTTCCACGCCTTGTGCGATCTTTCATATTCTCTCTTTCTTTTTCAGACATTCTTTCTCTTTCGACCAAGCCTTTTAATTTAAAGAGTGGCGCTTCTACCTCTGTGTAATTATCGGGTAAAAGGACGAAATAGATCCCTAGAGAACTAAAAAAAAAGAGTGGGGGAGAGATTGGTTCACCAGCGGAAGGAACTAATTGTGTTCCAGTGGGGAAGTTGTGGTTTGGTCTTTTTTGTTTCGTAGGTATGATATATATGGACATATATATATATATATATATATATATATATGATATATAAGGACATATATATGTATATATATGTATATGTATATATATAGTATACTGATATATATACATATACATATACATACATATTATATACATATTTATGTATTATATACATACAATTGTTGTTATAATACATAATATGTATAATAGTACATATATATGTATATAATACAACAATACATACATATACATATACAACAATAATATGTATATAATACATATATATGTATATTATATATATGTATGTATTATATATACATGTATATGTATATATTATTTATACATACATTGTATACATAGATATATGTATATATGATATACATGTATAAATAATAGTTACAGATCTATATAGATATATCTAATATAGCCATATATAAATACCCATATATGTATATACATGATATATGTATGTATGTATGGGGAGAGGTGGGAATTCAGTTTGTATATGAATTGTTTGCATGACCTGTTATGTCTGTATCATCTAAATGATGCCATATTGGTTCTCTTCGTGGTCTTGATCGCCATTACCTTATGATAAGGAAAGTAAGTATCCAATGTCCCTAATCCTAGAACCATAATTATGTAAGCCTATGTTTAGGCAGTTGTGTCCCCGGTTTGATTATTGGCTACGTCTACAAACGTAAGCATTGACGAAATATATAATATCATTAATATAGCCATTATATTTGTCACGAAATCACTTTAGCCATTCCTTTCTTTTGGTGTTGTGTTTTTTGGATAAAAAAGAAAATAGTAAAATTGTGTTTTTCTCTAACTGGAGTAAGGCTTATATTTACTTAAAAGTATTGTTTTCCAATGTGAAGAAGTTCTTTGTTAATTCTTTTAAGTATTTAACACTTGGATACATTTTACATCATCGTCTAAAGCTCAAAGATAGCTCCCGTAAAAACCATAGATTATTTTATATTTAAATATATTAACTAACATTTTAATAGTATATTAAGCGCTATTGCCTTATGTATGTTCCGCGAACCTGTATAATTAATTGTTACAGGATCGTTTCCATACTTTTCATTTAAATATAAACTACACCATTTATTTATTTTGGTTTTCTTAACAAATTCATTCCAATAAATGTATTAGTGTGCATATATTTTAGCCTACTCAAACATGTGTTACATATATAATTTAAATTAATATGGCCAATACAAAAATCTATAGAATCTATCAAATTTAATATTAAGCTATATAGTAGTTGTCACAATATTAATAGTGGTTAAAAAATTTAAATATTGTGTTTGTAAATGAATACAGTCTAAACATTTAAACTCGCTTAAAAACGGTGTCGTAATGATTATGATAAATTTCTATCGTTTAGTAAAATGGGCAAAAGTTAATTCTGAACAATATTCTAAAAGTCATTTCCTCTATTTCAAATAATGGTTGTCATTTGGAAATCAATCACAAGCCGATCCACAGTGTTTCCTCTCGTTTTGTTTATGTACGGGTGGAAGGAGGGGGTTAGAGAAGGAAGTCAAATCAGGAGTTGATAGGAAGCAAAGTAATGGAAAGGAAAATTGGCAATCTCCATTAGGATGGGAAGTCGTTAGTAGGGGATTGGGAGAACTGGCGGCCAAAACAGGAAATACCTCAACCCAAAGTTTTGATGTTTACACATTGATTGAAGATCAGATAGATTCGTTCATTTCTTTTTGTTGAGGACTGAGATGCTCACCACATATTTTATATAAGATGGCACATGACATACAGTCAAATTTGAATAAGAAGGGCCTTTTATCAAATACAAACATAATATATTTTGAGACTAAAATTAATAACACATTACTATTTTATTGGTGTTATTAAATAGATATAAATGATATATTTTAAATTATGCATCGGCACATAGCACAACCCGACGTTAAAATAGCTCTAATAACTTTTTCAGCTATTATATAAATCCCTTCGTATGAAAATTGGACAGAACCTTTGAAAGTCCCTTATTCTTGTAGCTACATGATCATGTAGGTCCACTTTAGACTATGAGAACTCTAACTATAGCCCAAGATATTTTGTATGGATGTGTAGGTTGTATTGTTAAAATAATCAAATATTCAATTTCCGGCTCCGAAAGTTGAATGTGTAATGTGCTATATATATAGGATTAGGTTAATCTGCTCTTCCTTTTTAACAAAGAGGCTGGAGCTTTATTTTATATGTGTAAATATAATTCTATACTATTTTTACTTACTTGCTCAATGGCATAAGGAGCTCTAGAATTCATTGCCGCACTTACAAAAATACGCCATTTATTGAAGTTATACTTCTTTAGGCGCGTTATGAAAAAATGATGAGAGTGAAATTTTAAGATGCGCGTGCATCACTGTAACACAAAAGTAACAGGTTGAAGTTAAACCGCTCATTTAAGTCTCGAAAAAAAAAGCTACCAACAAAATAGAAATAGAACCTCTGTTAGTCGCGCATGTTGGTACGCTCGTCGCCTCTGAACATTGTTTTCATATATATAATATTTATCCACATGTTTCTAGTTTCTACATTCACAACACGTGTTTTAGTTTCATACAAGTGCGAATTATATATGTGCTAATAAATTATATTCAGTAGTGATTTAAATTGAATATTTTGATTAATATTATTTACTATTCGTAAATATTAGTGAAAAAAATTGTGCTTATAGATTTTTTCAAGTGTTACAATATAATTGAGGTTAACTATCCGTATGTATTATTTATTGATATAAATTTAAAAAAAAAATTGTATTTATTTATATTATTGGTTTAAAGTTTAAGTTCCATTAATAAAACATTAATGTTTATAGAAACTTTAAAACTTATTTTAAAGTTATACTAACTGCCATATTTAGTGACGAGTTGTCTTTGGACTTGGAGGAATACAAACCTCTTTGGATCTAGACAAAGATTACACAGTTCGTAGTTTTGTTTTGTAATACTGCAAGAAATGCCATTGCGTTGTTTTAATGTAAAAATCCTACAATAAAAGGTACGTAATTGTTTTGTTACCACTGTGTAAATTGAAACAAATTTTGTGCTTGACATACGTTTTGTTATTTTAATTAATTCATTATTAATTGGAGTACAGTTATGTAACTAATTGTATTTTAAGCCAATTCAATAATATGCCACCATTTAAATTTATTGAAGTGACAATCATGATTTAATAGTTGCGCCTACTCTTGAGTGGTGGCAAATAAAAGGCGCAACTTTGCTCTCAAATTGCGCTTGCTCCTTTTAGTGAATAGGGATTTGGAACATATTTCAAACTTGCGCTGGCGCAACTATTTGCTCCCTTTGGTGAATCCAGGCCCAGTAGTGATTTAAATTGAATATTTTTATTAATATTATTTACTATTCGTAAATATTAGTGAAAAAAATTGCGCTTATAGACTTTTTCAAGTGCTCCAATATAATTGAGGTTAACTATCCGTATGTATTATTTATTGATATAAATTAAAATATTATTATTGAAGTTATACGTCTTTAGGCGCGTTATGAAAAAATGATGAGAGTGAAATTTTAAGATGCGCGCGCATCACTGTAACACAAAAAAACCAGGTTGAAGTTAAACCGCTCATTAAGTCTCGAAAAAAAAAAGCTACCAACAAAATAGAAATAGAACCTCTGTTAGTCATGCATGTTGGTACGCTCGTCGCCTCTGATCACTGTTTTCATATATATAATATTTATCCACATGTTTCTAGTTTATACATTCACAACACGTGTTTTAGTTTCATACAAGTGCGAATTATATATGTGCTAATAAATTATATTCAGTAGTGATTTAAATTGAATATTTTGATTAATATTATTTACTATTCGTAAATATTAGTGAAAAAAATTGTGCTTATATACTTTTTCAAGTGCTCCAATATAATTGAGGTTAACTATCCATATGTATTATTTATTGATATAAATTAAAATATTATTATTTAACATAATTAATACTGAATATTATTAAATTATTATTGTTAAATATTTATTATTATTGATGCCAAAGAAGTATAACTTCTCACGCACGTACATAAGTACACACACCCATTTTTTTCCTGTTTTGGTATAGTTTTATCGAGTCCCCCTCACTACACCCTTTCTCTTTCAGGTCCATTTAAAAATTATCTTAATTAATTCATTATTAATTGGAGTACAGTTATGTAACTAATTGTATTTTAAGCCAATTCAATAATATGCCACCATTTAAATTTATTGAAGTGACAATCATGATTTAATAGTTGCGCCTACTCTTGAGTGGTGGCAAATAAAAGGCGCAACTTTGCTCTCAAATTGCGCTTGCTCCTTTTAGTGAATAGGGATTTGGAACATATTTCAAACTTGCGCTGGCGCAACTATTTGCTCCCTTTGGTGAATCCAGGCCCAGTAGTGATTTAAATTGAATATTTTGATTAATATTATTTACTATTCGTAAATATTAGTGAAATAAATTGCGCTTATAGACTTTTTCAAGTGCTCCAATATAATTGAGGTTAACTATCCGTATGTATTATTTATTGATATAAATTAAAATATTATTATTGAAGTTATACTTCCTTAGGCGCGTTATGAAAAAATGATGAGAGTGAAATTTTAAGATGCGCGCGCATCACTGTAACACAAAAGAACCAGGTTGAAGTTAAACCGCTCATTAAGTCTCGGAAAAAAAAAGCTACCAACAAAATAGAAATAGAACCTCTGTTAGTCATGCATGTTGGTACGCTCGTCGCCTCTGATCACTGTTTTCATATATATAATATTTATCCACATGTTTCTAGTTTCTACATTCACAACACGTGTTTTAGTTTCATACAAGTGCGAATTATATATGTGCTAATAAATTATATTCAGTAGTGATTTAAATTGAATATTTTGATTAATATTATTTACTATTCGTAAATATTAGTGAAAAAAATTGTGCTTATATACTTTTTCAAGTGCTCCAATATAATTGAGGTTAACTATCCATATGTATTATTTATTGATATAAATTAAAATATTATTATTTAACATAATTAATACTGAATATTATTAAATTATTATTGTTAAATATTTATTATTTTTGATGCCAAAGATATAACTTCTCACGCACGTACATAAGTACACAAACCCATTTTTTTCCTGTTTTGGTATAGTTTTATCGAGTTCCCCTCACTACACCCTTTCTCTTTCAGGTCCATTTAAAAATTATCTTCTTATTTGAATCTAGGTCTTCCCAATTATTGTCTCTTCCCATTGGGTTTATCAGTCAATACCTTGAGTTTAGTTCTAATTTCTTCCAATCACGCTCTATGTCCTCCCACCATTACTGGTGAGATTTTACTACCATAACAATTCCTGATGATGCGTACATGGTATGTAATTTATAAACATTCGACATCCTCCAGTCTTTACTATCTTCACACTACTTTGGACCAATATTTTTCCAAGTACTTTGTTTTAGAATACGTTATTTAAATTTTGTAATTTATAATGTATTTCCTTGTCTCGACTGAGATAGGTACTCATGATATGTTAAAATAGAAAATTGGGGAAAAAATATATATTTATTTTAAGTATATAAACTGATTACATATGTAGATTAATTAGTGAGTGTTCAACTTGAAGTTTGGTTTGATATTATACAAACCATTCGGAGCTAGAAATGCAATAATTTCTTATTATGGTTAGTGGTTTCCACACCATCTGGTAGAAATCCCACGCACCAAGGAAGTTAAGAGAGTGGTGGGTTCCCGTTAACTGTCGCACTGAAGAGCAAGTGAAAAGAGCCTAACCGTTTAAGCCGGGAAAGTAATTTCACATACCTTCCCGGGATATCTTAAATGTCTTAATAGACATTGGACCAACGGCTTAACTTTCCCTTCGAATTAAGTTAGGCTACTAATTCGTATCGCTCAAGAAAAATACATTAGCCCTGGCAGGGTTTGAATCCACAAACATCGGGTCGTTAGGCAAGCACCTTACCCCAATACCACCGAGGTCAACACATATATTTTATGTTATAATAAATTATTATTTTACATAAAATTAAATATATATATTTGTCGTGTATTTAGCTACAAATTCCTTACTAAAATCTGTTAATTTAGATAATACATTACTAAATTGTTTATTTTCTTAATATATAAGATGTATTAAAATTTAAATTTCACAAATATATTTATTGCCTTTTAATAATATGTCTGTAAACCTTTTTTACATATATATATAATTACGTTTACTATTAATAATTATTTTTAATGGATCACTGTGGAGAAGATATTGTCACGACAAAACATCAAAATATTTTCAAAAATGACTATCATGTTTTATTTCAACATAATAATATTGTAAGATTTTGTGAAATAGATTTAATATTAATTAGTATGCAGAGAGATCTTTCGGTTGATTAAAAACTTGATTTGTATTGTTTATTGATTTACCTCTTGCGCGCATGTAGTTGTACTCTATTATTATTTATTTATTTACAAACGCAAGTAATTTTTTAAATTCAATCTATTTTATTTTCATTATTGTTAGTAATTTCAAAATCCCTTCAAACATATTAAATATTACTTATTTAATATATACAATATTTAAAAGAGATTTTAACCTTTATTCAACTCCCGAAGCGGTAACTAATACTGTTGTATCGCTTATGACAAAGAAATTATTTAAAAATATAGAGATACTTTTAAAAGTATTTTTGTTTGAAAACGTTGTATTCAACTATGAAGTTTTAATATGTGAGATAAACTCATAAATGATCTATATTATGTTAAAATATATAAAATGAAACGTCTAAAACTGAAAAATTAATTGAATTAAAAATAGTTTACTCAACCAACGGATGTTTTGAATGAATTTTTGAATAAATTAATTTAAAATGCAATGTTGATACAATGAACATTTTGGCAAGTGAAATGATGAAAGGGAATAGAATAAATAATTTAACACATTCGTCAAGATAGAATGTAAGGGAAAGCATATAATGCCATTGCTTATGTTAGTTTATTTTTTCACTGAGTAATTGAATTTTATTTCTATAAAATAAAACTTTAAAAAAATTGCTTTTCGTAGATAAAACCAATTGCAATATTAATGAAAATTATTATATAATATATACTGGTACATACTTTAAAACTTTGCTGAAATAATTATATTCTAGCATGCCAAATAGAATTTTATATTAGAGTAATGAAATAAAAAGTATGATTTATATATTAATATAAGTAATGTCCAGTTCATGAAAAATTACTTCCAAATTTCATATAATCAATCAAACTAACTTAATCAAATATCATTTGATATCCATTATTTTATTCGTTCTGTTTTTGACACGTTACTAAATTTGTCATCCGATGATCCAGTAATCATAAAATCGGAAATTATTTTAACAACAACCATATTTATTTCATTGTATGGAGTCTATGTGTTTATCCATTAAGGTATTTTCAAAAACTTTTATAACTGAGAACCAGATAGCTGAAACCGGTTACAGATTTGTTTTTAATAAAGAACAGTCAGAACCAAAATATCTAATAACTGAACTGACCTATCCTGTATGATATATATAGAGAGAGATATCAAGCTACTCTTCGTAGCATGATAAAACCTTGTCAAAATTATGACAGGTAAAATTTTCTAGAGTTGAGAAATATCTTAAAATCCAAGTATATTAACAATTTCACTAACTTACCTAAATTAAACTAGCCTTGATATTAAATAATTGTTTGTATTATTTGTCTTGACAAATCTAAATGTAAAGTAATAAATGTTTAATTTAATATATAAAAATAATATATCCGTATAACAGGTGATTTGACACTCATTGCGACTTCCCTATCGGTATTAAATTGAATAACGCCCAGCGTTATTCCCACAGCCTATAATACATGAAAACAAACTTAGTGCATGGGTCATTCATTCTTTATGATGACAACTTATTTCGCTACTTTCACTACGTTTTGAAAATACTGGCTCTGATTCAAAAACTAATAAGCATAATCAACTTAGCAACAAACGCCGTGAGATGAAATACATATGTTATACGATATATAGTAAAGTATAGCAAATAGCGTTAACATAATTTTAAAGGGGCTATTTCTTAAGAATTTAATTCAAGTCAGCCAACAAGTCTTTACAGTAGCTATGTGTAGGAATGTGAAATAAGTGTCGATACTTTACTAATACAAATATTTTTCTTTCGATACTAGTACTTTTCCACTAAATACTTTTGATCTCGATACTTTGACTAATATGAGTAAACTACATTCACGGTAGGAATTACTCTCTGAAAGGTATTTTTTCCTATCAATATCCTACTATATAATAGATTTCGGGTAGGGAAAAAGGCTTTTCAGAAAACTATTCCTACGCTGAACAGACTTTTACTCACATATCGGTGTCTACTTACCAAAGCAGGAGTTACTTTAACTAAAAACAGGGAACAGACTTTTGTGGAAAAGAATTTATATACTTATATTTATCAGTGACTGCACTGAAGAAGATTGGAAGCTAAAAGCATTTTAAATATTTATTTGGTGGGAAGGGGGTTCAAGGGGAAAGCGAGGTAATTTTGGAGCGTCACCAAAATGTAGCCTAAACAAGGGTTGAAGTAGAGTGCAAAATAGAAGGAAAAAATAAAACTGTATTAAAAGTTGATATAAAGAAATCTTTCATAATGTCCATCATACAATACTATCTTACATTCCAGCATAATTATAATCTATCTAGGTTAATTCATTCTAATTTTCAGTGTTTTAATAAATATTAAAATACCATTTCAATGTAAGTTTACTAAAAATGTGACTTAGGAGGGTAAGTAAAGCCATTGGTCTTTGTCAATTGTGGCCTATAAAGAATCCCTTGAAGGTCTATGAGATAACTTTCGGGCAAAATTTGTAAGTTTTTCCTCACTCCTTCATTGAAATCTAGTTCTGAAAGCAACAAGAAACTACTGAACTTTCAAGAATTGCCTATTGCTAGTACATGTGTTTTCTTCCAGATGGTGCGGGCGGGTGACACTAACAGTCCAAAGGATCAGATGAATGAGAAACACATTAGTACCAACCTTTGGGCTGTAGAATCACTATATTAGTTGCGTTTTATCCTGAAAGATTTATATCTCGCCTTACAAGAAAATAAGAATATATATTTCCTCTCCAATTCAATCTTTTACACCCATAACACACTGGCGTGGTTAAAATAAATATACCCTGGACACGTAGTAATATACGGTGTAAAAAATACTAATAAGAAACTATAGTATTCTCCGTTATTATTAATCATTAGGTCCTTTCCTAAAGATATGGCAAGGTTTAGATTTAACACTGATCCAACAAATAAAGCAATTATCAGATCCAAATGACAGTTCAGTCCTTCAAAATCACGTCAGAGCTGCCCCATAATTCAATGGATGACCCTCTAAAATGACTGTCATGCCACCAGCGGAATAATTATGTATTATTACTCCCTTTCTGGATCGAGGATGTGTAATGTCATCCTCCTTCCTCCCTTTCTCCTCCGATACGACCTTTAGAGGAAATTATCATCATAAACAAATTGTGAAGTGGTCATGCGTTGAAATAATCCTGCCCGTGTGTGTGTGTGTGTGTGTGTGTGTGTGTGTGTGTGTGTGTGCGTGCGTGCGTGCGCGCTCGCTCGCCTTGCCAATACTAGCCATCACTCTTACTCTCATACACACATGTATAACAACTACGTAGTACACGAGTAATGTGAGGACAATAACGGTGTAAGTTTTGTTTGAAACGAAACGTACTTTAATTTCCTCTAAGTCTTAAACCAAAGTTTGGATGTTTTTACTATTGTATTTTGGTAACCACAGTGATGCTCCGGTAGTCCAACAAGTTAGTTTCATAATATATTGGATTTCTGTATTCCAGGTTCAAATCTCGTCCGAGAACACTTAATATTAGCTCATCACATATTGTTTATTCTCTTAGTAGTTTTCAAATCTCACCTTCATGATAATGCCTATAATACCTCTAAGTTACTGCTTCTCATCCTTGGACTAAGCCCTTAAATTATTGCTGTGTTAAAACGTTTGAGTTAAATAAAATAAATAGTACGGTGCACCACAAAAACTTTCTTTCGCTTTTATCTTGAAATAGACACTTACTAAAAACTCGTAAGATTGGTAAAACATTACATTACAATACATTGTTGTAAAAACATTGCCCCAAAAATCTTAAATGAAATAATATAGTGTTACTTACTTACCCTATTACATTAGGAAATAGGAAAATTGTTATAGGAAAATTGATAAAAGAGAATCATCTTTGTCCACCAAAGAGAATAAGAATAAAATTGGTTTTCAAATACCTCAATTAGAAATAACCTTACAATGATAAGTTATTTCGTATCTCAAATAGTTGCGAGTAAATGATGAAACTTGGAAAATTCTCCCTCTGTAAGTACCCTCCAAGTCATTCTCATAATAAAATGAGTGTTGTCATCTAGATTTAGAATTTAATCATAATCGTTCAAACTAATTTCGAGAAAATAATTTTATTTTCTCTTTATACCCTTCAGTAAACCACCCTTAATATTAGTGTTGGATAACGGGGGACCTTATGAAAACCCAAGTTTTAACCCAATTGGTAAAATAGTTTCAGCTATAGCCCTAGGTACCGACAGATAGTATTGTGAAAACTACTTTTTTTTTTCAGGAGATCATGAAAGTCGACATTTATCAAAATCTCGAGTTTGATTTTTTTGGTGATCAATTTACTTTCTCCCCAAGATGTCGAAAGAAAGTAAAAACACAGGTGTCTGTGCGCCGAGTCTTGCTGCCCACCTGGGTTATCTGCGTATTTAATTTAGTCGTATAAAGATGAGGAGGATATAATTTATAGGAAGTGTAACTTTTACTTGCGGGGAGATAGATTAGTAAGGCATTTAGAAATAGAATTATAAGTATATCTGACTGGGATTCAAGTCCCTGTAACCAGTATAGTATTATTAATTGGAAAACCGTGGCATTGACACCAGTGAAACAATTTTTTAACACTGAGGTTTACCCATCCCCTATACCTTCTAAATAGGGTGTATTTTATGTATTATTTAATTTCTTCATTTTACCCCTTAGATTTATTTAATATATTTATCCAAGGTATTTAACATACACATTCTGAACATACTGATTATACCCGAACCATAATTAATAAACTTTATAGTTATAGATAATAAACAACACCCGGTCCTCTGGCTGTCAATTCATAACTGTAAAAGAGGAGGCTCCAATATCGCAATGATAAATATTTTATCTATGCCGGGAATCAAATAATATTAAGACCCTTCAACTGTATTATTATTTATTATTATTATTATTATTATTATTATTATTATTATTATATTATTATTATTATTATTATTATAAGTATAGCCCTACGTCTTACTAACCGTTTGAGTTATACGCACTTATGTTAATGTGTAATGGTAGGGTGACTGGGAGCTGAAATGGTGGACCTACAGTTTAACATGGGATCCGAACCATGGTGGAGGCCTGGCATTCCCCACATTCACAAGTTGTGATTAATACACGTATTGTCAGAGATGAAAGAAGGGTTTGGCAATCAGATAAATCTGTGCCAGGACTGATGATTGAACCACAGACCCCTAACACAGAAGTCTTACTTCGTATCCCTAGACCACCAGGTCACCACTTTAATTGTAATTTACTGAAGTGATATCAACTGTGCTAAAGTATATCACTTGGATTTAATAAAACTAACTAAATAACCCTTGTATGAAGCCGTATTAGCTGAAAAATATATCAACATCTATAGATACAAATTATAGCGCTGTTCCATTTTTGCCCTTATATATCCCAGCTAAAATAACTATTTTTTATTTATATAGCTAAGTATATCGCTCTTGCACAGTTATTTAAACTGTGATACACATCAGCTCTAAATACTAAGTGGCTTAATATATATTTTATATAGTGTGGGTATCCCTAGAATTACTCTCAACTTTCCAATTTGGAGAGTTCAACGAGAATATTTTAAAATACGAGTACATATCATCCACAAAGCCGTATGAAATACAAATATTTACGTTCAAACAGATTATTATTTAAGACCTATAATATTGTTTTCAGTTAATTTAGAATAAAGCTCTACGCTGACATCAAGTACGGGCATTAAAGCGTGTGTATAAAAATAATATACTAGCAACATTTTACATTTATTTTAGTAATATTTCTAGTAATTTGTTGTTAAGGAGAGTTATAAAATTGATAAAATTATTATTAATATAACTACCAATTTTATAACTCTCCTCACCAACAAATTCCTATGAATACAATTAAAATTATGTATACTTCCCAAACAAACAAGTACTTTAATTATTTTAAAGATTCTGGCAAAATGCCGAAATCAAAACCACGATGACTTACAATATCCATCTTATAAAATAAGGAGAACTGAAACCACTAAAACTCCTGATAAGAATGAATCTTTCAGTCCTTATTATCTGTTTTTCATTTAATTTACTTAAAAAATATATTGACACTAAATACAGTCGGCACTTTTTGAAACTCAATATTATATCAATTCAAATTAATAAACAAACGTAAAGTTTGTTCACGGTAGGAATTGTTTTCTGAGAGGCCTTTTTCCCTACCAGAAATCTATTATATAGTAGTATATTGTAAGAAAAAAGACCTTTCAGAGAGTAAGTCCTACCGTGAATGGAATTTTGTTAACATGTTTTTATTTCCTCAATTTTTTATATATATCCTGCATCACTGAGTCTTATTACTGTTACATTTATATCCTAACTATGAGAATGTAATCTAAGACAAGGTGAGATGATCTAAAATATATTGAACAATTTAGATAGCAAATAGATTTATTATAACAACGGATTAAGTATTAAGTTTACAACATGAATACATGAACACTAGATTTAAGTTTGTTCAAATCAAAATAGAAAAAGGTGATTGTCTTGCAGTGATAACAAAAGCTGGGCTGGTGCCAGGCTACAATCAGGAGTTTCTAGAAGAGAAAGCAGTAAGGTAATTATTAATGAAAATTAACTAAAAATCGTATACATCTATGATTTGGACACATTTATAATTTAATCACTCTTGCTTGATTGGAACTGTAACGTAAGAACTTAAAAGGCATTGGATCTTGAAAAGCAATACAAAGGTCTGTTTATTACATTGTTCGATGTCTAACAAACAGGTGTCAACAAGAATAGTACTATGGCTGGTCTCTTTCCCTATTGGTACTGCCGGAGCATTCAATAGTAAAAACATATAGTGACTCATTCTCTCAGGGGTGTAGCACTAATTTTAATTACGCCTAATAGCCATACAGATAATGTAGGCATCCAAAGCGGGCAAAGAGAAAAACGGTATTATCTGCGCGGACCCCACTATGAATCAAGCGGAGTTCCATGGTTTACTCACCTAAGCTAATACCACATACGAAGCATGACTATCTGTCCAACTCAAAGATAAACTAAAAAACCCAACAGGGATTTAAACAAGGACAGACAGCCTGGTTGAAGCCATACTAAATATTAACAAATGCACATGACGTCCACGGCGTCATGAGAAACATTGACCAGTCTTATGGAACGTATGTGGGCCAGCAGGATTTAGAATTAAATCCTTCTTACATCTAGGGCAGAAGGCTCATATTTTGAAACTGTACAAGAGAACAATAACTGCTAGGACTAATATATCGAGTCTGAAGGACTTGCTACATATACGAGTCATTTTGACTCTGACCTCTCAGTCACAGGTTTACTACATACAACAAATTAAATAAATAAACATCATAATTTAGAAGTCTGATGGACTGAAATTGTTTTACAGTCAATTCTACTGAATATGAAATCTACAAAAAATGAAAGTTGCTTTCGACTATAAAGAGCATAAACACAACATAAAAGGTTATCAATCAGATTGTCTTGACAGACATTGTGTAGTTTTACCAAGACTAGACTCTAAAGTCAAATAAACTTGAAAATGAAGACAGGATACTTATGTAATTGCAGAACAGCCTCCTGGATGGTGTGGCAATGGATCCCAAGCCCAATACTACATGGTTCCGTCGTTTGAGCGAGTTATCAGGTGTCCCTTCTTCGGAGCTACGTTTGATAGATTGCCATACCGTGAAACTGAGGAAGAACCTTTTTATACCCTCAAATCTGACTTGAACGGAACAAAACAAAATAGGTGAAAAACTCAGAATCATATATATAGAGAGAGAGACGGTTGAAAGCAAGGTAAAAGGGAAACAAAGGAGGGAGAACAGCTTGCGAGGTGAGGGGAAAGTAATGTTCGTTGAGACCCGCTTGGCAACTCCGAGCACAGGGGGTCGCTGGGTCGAGTTCATTCTACACTTCTTTGCACATCAGAAGTAGACGAGAAAGCACATGTTGAAGCCACCATGATGTTGGTCTTGAATGTTTTCTCCAAACAGGATGGCGAGGGAATCCAAGAACATCTTAATACGGTGAGTAGATATTAAAGCGTATTATAACCAAATATGTCAGTTTGATTCTCTTCTTTGGAATCTGCTACAGTATTTATCAAAATTTAACGTCACTTCAAAACCACGTGTTTCACCCCTCGGGAAAATCATCATTATATATATCTGACTTCATCCAGTCACGGAAAATAAATCTTGAGGAAGATGAAGCTTAAATATGTTGATATTAATTCTTTCTTTCGTTTATGTTGTCATAAATTATCAAATTTTTAATATTTAATTGTAGATGTCTAATCATTCTGTTTGACATTCTACATTACCTGTTCAGTCTATACGTATACATATAAATTACTCTAGTGGGGTAGGGATGATGAAGGAGGACATTTTAGAGGTATTCCACCCACATTTGCTTGGAAGGGGAGTGATAAAAAATTCAGTAAAAAAAACCTTATTAGACACAACCGTTATTTGAACCCTGATCTTCCTATCATAAGCAGGCCATTCTATCACGATAGTGACACCTTAGACCATTCGGCTACTGAAGCGGGTTTTCTCAAATAAATAAAGTGTTACAATCATGAAAAAAAAAAAAAATTAACTAAAAATAGTGGGCATGACAAATATTCTGTCTGGACACGGGGCTACAACCTAAATGGTTTGATGTGTTTAGTTAAAGCTTGGTATTTAAATGCTATATCGTCATACCTTGTGGCCAAATCATGATTTTGCCTTTCACCCTAAAAATAAGGGGACTTTAATATCTATTTATTGAATATTCCAAAATAGCTTTAACAATTTTGTTCAAAATAGATATCTGTATAGTGTCTTGAATTGAAAGTAACTCTCTATCCTTGTTTTTAAAAGAAACATTAAATAAATTGTAGATAACCTATAGTTAATATTTGTAAATTTGAACTAACGTATTTAGAACACAGATTTAATGATTTGGCTCAATATTATTTTCTGAAGAGTATAGTATTTTACATCATGAATAAAAATGTGGTTTCATTTTTCTACAAAAATCATTTGGTGTTAGTTTACTGGTATATGATTTTTTTTTAACTTGGAATTTTAAAATAATTGAAACAAGTGTTTTGGTTTAAAATTTAAATCCAAGGAGTGTTTCATATTATTATCAAACTTCAACTAACCTCTTTCTTCAAATGAGATATTGTTTAATGGTATATTAATGATAGAATAATTTAAAAATGATATGCCTAGTTATCATTATATTTATTATTATTATTAATTATTATTATTATTATTATTATTATTAAGTGTTCTATTTTTTGTGGCCCATCGCCTTATCAGAATTGATTCCTCCTGTATGACCTATAAGCCACTTTCTTATTTAAATTCTGAAACTTCATCTGCTTTTCTTGTTTGAAGTAATCATCAATCCATTGCATTCGAGGTCTTCCTGGCCCCTTTCTACTTTCTACGTTGCCTTCTACATCCCTCATTAAGCCATTTGTTCTCATAATATAACCCACCCAGTTGACCTTTCTTCGTAGAATCACCTGAATAATGGTACTCATTTCCATTAGGTACTCTTTTCGCATAATCTCTTTAATAGTCACCTTATCTGTCCATTTTATCCTTTCTATTATCGTCTAGCACCACTTCTCAAAACTTTCCAAATATTTATTCTAATCCTACCTCAGGGTATATTATTCTATATCCATACAAAGCAATGCTCCATATTCAACACATAATCATTTCTTTTTCATCTCCAGTTTGCCAATCAGTAGCATTCTCTACTTGTGTATAACAACCTTAGTCTTTGCTGTTTTTTGACTAATCTCCTGTGTACACTCTGCGTCTGCTAAAAATAAAATTCCAAAATATTTAATATTTTCCACGTTCTCTAGAGGCTATTTCCCAAATGCAATATTCAGTGGTTTTTCTCTCTTTAATATCCGCATTACCATTCACTTCTCGATTTTAATTTCCCTTCCATACTATCTTTCATTTTCAAATAGTTCATCATAATTTGAAGCTATTCTTTTTCATTCTCCGATATTATCAAGTTATATGTATATTTCAATTTACTTATTACTTCTTCTTTTTCTTGGGTCAACATCCCGAAGGAAGGTTCCCCTCCGAAGGAATTAGTGTTACAGATTTCTTATAACCCAAGAAAAATACGTCAACCCCAGTTGGATTTGAACCCATTAACATTGGATACTGATGCTATCACTTTACCTCAAGAGCGGGGTTTATGTACTTATCACATGTCATCCTAATGTGAAGTCTCCAAATAGTTATTAAGTTTCGTCAGTAAGCCATTCTCTGTCAAGGTTAGTAAGAACTATTGCTGATAAGCAAAAACATGCTTTACTCCTCTTTTCATGTCCACGCTATTGATGTACTTTAGATATAGTATTTCTTTTAATCTTAGCTTGGTTTAAAAGTTTCCTATTAATCTTCTATCTTTCCAGTCAATTCATAATTTACTCGAGCATCTTTATCCGTTTCTCTACAAATGAACTTTTGCACTAGCTCTTAACAACCTTCTCAGAACTTACTTCATTAGAAATACCAGAGGTGCAACACTCAATCAGTCTGTATTCTTTTATTATTTTAAAGTAGAAAGGAATCTATTTAGGAAAAGTTACTGATCTGCCTTTAAGTATTCATTTCGTCTAATGTGGTCTGAATCTGTCACTTTTTATTGATACTACTATCAATATTTATCAAATAGCACTAATAATATAGTAAAATGTATCAGTGTTTATCCAAAGAAATAGTTTTAGATTTTCTAAAAGGTGCTCCAACCAATTGCCCATTAGTAATAATATAAAGGCGTAACTTTCACGTAATTTTATGTAAAAGAATATAACAGCAGTAATCAAGTAACAAGTAAATTCAGAACATATTTAAATTTTAATATTAAGATGGTGGTGTTACAAAGTACATTTATTTATCTAAGATATTAAACGTGCAATTTTTTTAACCGACTGATTATATCAGCACACAAGAATTTATATGCGGGAACGCGAAAGGGCACACCAATTCTTCCTGGAATGGTATTTTCACATACCTTCCAGGATTCTTTGACATGCCACAAGCAACATGGGACCGATGGCTTTATTTCTCCATTGGGCTATGGATTTTTATCGACCAAGAAAAATTCATAGAGTTCAGCTGGGTTTGAACGCATAATTATTGGGTCCAAAAGCGAGCACTTTACCACAAGACCATTGAGGGTGACCGCACAGTATATCTATCTGGGATTCTACCCATGATCGCCAAACAGGACGAGGTAATACTGACAACTGTGTACGCAGGATTTACATACGAAATTAAAATCGCACCAAAATACGGTTTTATTGGCTTTCACTAGATTAAAAAAAAGTTGAAAAGTCTAAAATACTTTTCTACATTTACATGAAATATACATTACCATTTTTTATAATCATTTTATTTCTTGTCCTTTAAGAAAAATTTAGAAAAACGCATTGTTTTGTGGAGTATTTTTTCTTATAACTAAATGGCCTACCTAATAATTGATCCACCATGTTAGGCGAGAATAATTTTAGTGGTTAATTTTGTATTTGTACTTTCTACCTCTCAATCTCAGGAGTGAACAAGCACATATTATGTCATAGAAATTACATAAAGCTGTATATATGTAATGCATATATGTAATATATATGTAAAAGTGATTTTCTGATTTACTACGCCACATTTTATAGATTAGGATCAACAAAATATTGTATAGTGTGATAAAACAATAATAATTATGTGTAAAGATTTCTTGGGCAGTGTTATTACTAAAATTGTATAATTTAAAATTGGCTATCCAAGTTTTTATATAATTTAATTTCATATACAAATGATAATTTGTATTTCAAAACTTCTTTTTTCTCAACATCTAATTGGTTTTGTAAAAATAATATTGTATATTTAACAACATTTTTGTTTATATTTATTTAATCTATAAATTAATGATATGAAAACTGTTTAGTGACATTCTATTTATTTTATACTGGTTTTTAAGATTATAAATAACAAGTGTATTTGTTGTAGAAATAGTTTTGTTTCTAGGAATACCATTTTTAATTTTTAATCTTTTAGACAGGAATAAAATTGGTGGCATATTTTTTACCCCACCTTGAAGAAGAATTACTGTATTTTATATTATTCTATAACAAATATCATTCAATAAAGAGTGCATCGATATGAATGATTCTAGATTGTTTATTTTTAGGTACACTATAATAGTAAAACTATAACAAACAAATCTTGGTATAAAGGCATGCGATTTACAAAACAACAGAATGAAAATCCAAACAAGACTTCAAGACAAGGTAAATCTTTTCTCATTTTTTATTTATTTCCTCTCTCTAGAGAAAACAACCCCAAAACCTGAAAATGTTCTCTCTTATTTTTGATGGTAGGATGGAAATGAAAGTGGACTATTTGATTACGTCTACCATGCTACACAGATCATGTTACACGAGGTGGTGTTTGTGAACCTATAACATATGTTCTAAGAACTTAAATATTTATTTATCTAAGAAATAATTTATTTTATTATTTTATTTTACCTAACATGGACTTTATGAACACATATTTATAAGAACAAATAGTTCCTAGACCCACACCCATGTTCACTCGGCATAAGTTGTCAGGCTAACAGAAGTTTGAATTACCATTACTGGGAGGAAGATATTGGTATCTTGGCAAAGTGTACTAATTGTATTTTTCCACAAACCATTTATCACCATGGTTATAGCCCTTGACTCCAAATTTCTGTAGTGAAAATATATAAAACTATATTTGGGACTAATTTGCATTCATTTAACTCAGAATTATATCAACCAACACACGACTTATCAATTAACTTAAATAAAGTAGGATACACTAAACGTCCAAACCTAGCACCAGGAACTTATAATTTATTGGTAATAGGTTAGACACAAATAGAAACTTTTTCTCCCCACTTTCATTATCTGGGTTTGAACTTGCTTCATCTAAAACTGTATTCGACCACTGTAAATGATATTTCTCAAGGATCATTGCAAGTTAAGAACCACTCTATTAAGATTAAATTAACTGTTATCAAACAATTTAATTAGAATATAAATTTATTTTAATCAGTATGAAAAATATACATATACTTTATGTATGGATACATATATATATCCATACATACAGTACATACAACCAAAGCACGTAGATATATATACACGTGCTTTGGTTGTAAATTTAGATAATACAAATTAATACATTATAAAAATATTACTACGCATTTAAAACAAGATATTTGGGCCAGTCAGTAGAATTTTTTCCAACTGAGCTGAGAGTTTCCGGTTCAAATCCTGGTATGACCAAAAACGAATCATTTCTCAGAAATGATATGATGCCAGGTTACGGAGTTATATGTTTATTTTATAATAATTAAGCCTGTTTGTAACTCATGTGGTGATTTGTTTTTTTCTCGATGCTTCGTTTCTTCCTACCCATCTGGGCTATCCGTATAGTTATATTGATGTAAGGATGATGAATAAGGTATGATTAATAGGAAGTGTACACGAATGCTCGTGGAGAGAGGATGATAAACCAACTATGAAATCCCACCTTCGTAAACCTGACGAGTTTTTAGTCCCGACCCTCCCCACCACCGACAAATCAAACAAGACGAAACTGACGTATTTACCAAACGGCATAGGTTTTATACGATTTTTTTTTCAGTAAGTGTTCTTAAAATAATAAAAGTAAAAAATTAGCTTAAAAAATAAGTAGGAATAGTCCATTTAAATAATCGTGTCCAATGCCCGTTTCGGTAGTAGAATGGTCTAAGGCGTCACTCTCAATATACTGACGGGGATATCGTGGCTAGAATCACGGTCAGTGGTGATAGGTTTTTTACTGATTTTTTAACTCTCCTTCCAAGCAATTACAGGTACACCTCCTCTAAATTCAACCATCCTAGTCCCTAACATATTAGCGTAAATTAGTAAATGTGTCTATAGCCTGAACGAATAGTTAAACGCAGTGAACAAAAAAATAATGATTTCCCCAAACACCTTCAAAATTTCAGATAGTTTCCAAAACCTTTATCATATATAAGCTTATTATGAATGTAATTATATGGTTTTACAAGCGTGTATATGCTAGTGGCCGTGTGATAGTGCCTTGTTATTGTTTCCTTGAACAACACGTGCCAGAAGGGCCACGTTCGACCTCCAAAAACCTCAGTCTAACACAGCTACCTACTAGCACAGACAGACCTTCACCGTAAAAGGTAAAATCTGCATTACACCAATGATACCTTTTTCGGCCATGTCAGGAATACAACCCAAGACTCTTATCTTATTAGGCAGACATGCTACCGACTTAGCTAAGGCGTTTGATGATAGATTAAAACACTTAATTCCTAAGTATAAAGAAAGACGTATTTGTAGTATTACATTTTGTTAACGCCTTTAAAACGTTAAGCCTCTCTTAGTTACTAAAATACTTTTAATTAAATATAGCTCAAATAGTATATTTAATTTTGAAGTAGCTTCCTAAAATATGGTTGATCATCAAAATGTAATTAGCAAGTAAAATTTTATTTCATTTTAGAATTATTTTGCTCAAAAATAATACCAAGATAATATTTTAATTTTTCCCGTAACAAATATAGGTATGATAACAAAATTTTATATAACAACTAACATTTTAGATGTGCCAGTCTATCCTTTCATAAACCAATCTTTAATACAGTCATGACGCTTCATTTGTAAATTGTGTAAAAAAAAAATCCCTCATACATTTTTCCCGATATTTTCTCTTTTGTGACGTAGTAAATGGAAATAAGATATCTATACTTTTTTAAAAAAAGTTTAAGGTTTAAAAAAAAAAGAGGCGGGAATTGGTTAAGAAAAGGAAAAATATATATTCGGAAACAGCAGAAGTAGAAAATGAAGTTTTAAGTGTGAAAGACAATGATATCACGCAGTGGGTAGCAGAGCAGTATATAGTCTACATTCTCGTGTGACATGGGAGTATTTCATCTGGTCGTATTGTTCATCCACATGGAGACTAGGGCGTCGTATGGTCGTCGGGGTGGGGGGTGGGGTTTGGGAGGTGGAGGAATAGGAGAAAGACGCGTGAGATGAATTATTCACAAAGTCTCTCGTGCACTTCCCGTCTCCATCGCATCCTCTTTCTCTCTTTCTTTAGGCATTCTCTCGCTTATTTTAAATATTCTTTCTATCGATGTATTCGCTGCTTTTCTCTTTATTTTTATTTTCCCCCTACCCCTTCTTTTACATTATGTTCGATTGAAAATATTTAATAGTTTTGCGTCGCCACTTTATGATATTAGAGAGTAAGTAATACGTACCATTCAAGTGTCAGTGGACATTCAGGTTAAGACTTAAACTTTAACTGATTGTTTTTTTAACAGACACGTGAAGGTTGAGGTTCACATCTCGGCCGGGTCTAATTAAAGTGGTTTTCACTCAATAGTTTCCCAATATCCTACCCATAAAACTGTGGTTATTCTGCTCTGCAGGATGCAATGAGGAAGTCGATACCTGTGGTGAAAGGTGATACCAAGGTTGGTAATAAGCCATGAAATGACAGACTGCATAGTCTCCGAGCAAGGGCAAGGAGAACGCGTAGGAGATATCAGAGATGTTGAGACCCGGCTAGTCGTTTGGCGCTGTTAAATATCTACAGGGAGAGCAAGAGAGAGTTTGAGGATGGGTTGTATCAGGAGAAGAGGAAAAGTAGGGAGAAGTATGTACAGGAGAAGTATGTACAGGAGAAGTTACAGAGGGGACCTTTGGGGGTGCCGTTCAAGATAGCCTCCGGGAAATTACGCCCCCAGCCATGATAACCACGCTATCTAAGGATGATGGGATTACCACGACCATTGGAAAGAGTCTGCGGTTTTTCTAATGGAGACATTGTTGCCAGATGATGACGTGACAGAAGATACTGAAGAGCACCAAAGGTTGAGGGAGAGGATGGATAATGACAAGTATGTAATCGAGGAAGAGGTAGAACCTGTTAGTCGGGCGGAGGTGATCCGGAACATTGCTCTGATGGGTAAGAAAAAGGCACCTGGTCCAGACGGGATAAAGGTCGAGGTGCTGGAGAAGACGGCTGACCTTATTGCTCCTTTCCTGGCAGGGCTGTTAAACCAATGCCTCGCTCAAGGCAGAATCCCGAACATCTGGAAGCAGAGCGAGGTAATCGTGCTAAGCAAGGGGGAGGATAAAAACCCGCTTATTCCGAAGTCATACAGACCCATCTGCCTGTTGAACACAGCAGGGAAGTTCCAGGAGAAGATATTGTGTGAAAGATTACTGAGACACTAGACAGTCATGGGCATGCATCAGCAGCAGTATGGCTTCCGAAGAGGCAGGTCGACAGAGGACGCAATCTGCAGAGCAATGGAACTGATTGACTCGGCAAATGGTAGATACGTCGTAGGAATATTTGTGGACATCTCAGGCGCTTTTGACAACCTCTGGTGGCCGGCGATGTTTGACAGATTAAGAGAGATTCAGTGTCCGGGGCAGCTGTATAGGAGTCTTAAGGACTACTGTCGTAATAGATACTCCACCCTGAGATGTCCAGGAAATAAGGTTCAGAAGCTACTGACGAAGGGATGTCCTTAGGGATCGGTATGTGGCCCGATCTTTTGGGATGTCAGCCTGGAACCAGTGTTGTACTTGTTGGAGGGGATGCCAGCGACGCAGGGCGTGGTTGCCTTCCCAGACGACCTTCTAATAGTAATATAAGGGTACTCGAGAAGGAACTTAGAGGAAAAAAGTAACTAGGTGCTTGAAGAACTTGACACCTGGTGTAAAAGTGTCAAGTTAAAAATGGCACCGGCGAAGACGACCTTCTTGCTTTTTAAGGGTAGATTGGCTAGGGATCCGACCATAAAGTTAGGTACGAAATCTATAAGAAGAAGCCATACGGTCAGATACCTGGGAGTTACCCTAGATGAAAACAGAAAATTCACAGCGCACATGGAGGGAGTGATGGGGAAAACTCTGTCGGTGATGAATAAAATTATAGGCATGGGACAGAGGTGGTTTTATCTGCCTATGCGGATAATAAGGACATACCATCAGATGATCCTTCTCTCCATTGTGAGCTATGGGGCGTGCATCTGGGCTCACAAACTAACCAATGTCACTCCGGCTAAGGCGATTCAAGGTCTGCAGAGGAACATCTTATTGAGGCTGACGGGAGCCTACCGGACTGTAGCAACGGATGCATTGAGTGTGGCCCTAGGTGTATGGCCATTGGACCTCCTCATAAGGAAGAAAGCTGTGGCGTACTGGCTAAAAAAGAGAAACTTGGAGAAGGTGATACTCCTCACCACACCCGATGTGACAACTTCTGGAGAGGCGGAAATAGTCCTGTTGGAGGAGTGGCAGAGACGTTGGGAGAGAAGTGGGACAGGTAGGAGGACTTATCAATTGTTCCCAAATGTGGTTGAGAGACTAGAGAATAAGCACCTCTAGCCATCTTGGGGTCTTGTCCACTTCATCACGGGAAGGGACCGTATCCGGCATCTCTAAGGAAGTTGGGATTAATAGAGTCGGGGAATTGTCAATGTGGTGAGGAGGGAACCCCTGAACATGTGGTGCTTGAGTGTGTCATTACACTAGAAGCAAGAAGGAACTACCAGAGAGAGATCCAGGGAAGATTAGTAGGCGAAGTACTGAGGGACCCAATCTATTGGAAATTCTTAGACCAGATTGCACTGGAAGCGTCAGATAGAGCAAAGACAGCCTACATAGACAGACTTAAAGAGGCACAGGGACGAATAAGACGGGACGTTGACACTAACAATGACGAAGAAGATGACAGCGACATGGAGGGCGGGACTGACACGGACACTAGTGCGGTCTCAGCGGGGAGTGAGTAGGGAAAAAAGGATTATTAAAAGGGAATAGGCTGTAACAATCCTTGCCGGGGGAAAAAAAATGTGTATGTGCTGGGAGGAGCAAGCGCAAGCCCTGGGAACTGGATTCCAGTACGACTGAGTGTCTGAAGGAACACGGGGGATGCCCTTGAGATCCAAAAGACAGTTTTCCAGTCGTATTAACAAAAGTTAGTGGAATGATTATGAACTCTGAGGGGTTCCCTGCACCGTATGACCCACCACCTTGGAAACAAGAGAGGTGGGTTTTGGTTGATGGGCCCTCAGAGTCAAGATGGAGAAAGGCGGCTGCCCTGCAGCCCTCTGGTACCATCTGGGTGATGGTGTTCCCCGGCAGAAATGGGAATAGAATAGTTGCGTAATTTAGCTTAGCTTAGTTAGTAGTTAGTATAGATAAATAGGGACGGGGGAGCTAGATAGGGGTTAGATTAGGAAATTATGCTGCCAAGGGTGGAAGGAAGGGTGAAAACAGAGGTATGGTGGCTAGAAAGTAGGCGGGGCACCAACTCTGATAGGGCGCCTCCCCAGGTGGTTATAATGGGGATGCCCACCTCTGCTGAGCACTTGGCGGACTCGGGAGTGAAATCCCGGACATTGTGAAGGGCCTAGCGGGGGAGGGTACCGGGGGCGTAATATACCCGGGGTGGACCATATTGAGCTAGGGGTAGTTGAATTTCATTTAAGTTAAGAGCCAAAATATGTGTTGAAATGTTAAAAAGGAAATTCATAATAAAATTGTATAAATAAAGTAAAAGTTGTGTGGAAAAACGGCCCGGATTTAAAGATTGTAAGATACCGGGCCTGTAAACACTGAATAAATAAATAAATTCCACATCCTTACCTTATTCTCACATTACGCCTGTTCTCTTTTTTTATTTCAAAGTACCTACCAAGCACACTGAGGTATAAAGGTGGGATTTTCACATCTATGATTTTTAAATTTGATCTTCTCACCCCCACCATACCCCCCCCTCCCCTTCCAATAAGTTTATGAGAATACATTTTATCTAAGATGGTTTACTCATCCCTATCTTTTTAATTTAGTCATTCATAAATCTTTAACGTGTTTAATACTTTTCCTACCCCTTTCTACAACCTCAAAAAAGTTATAAAAATCCTGTTTTGATTATGTTACATTTTTATATTAAGGAACAAACTTTAATAGTATTTTGTTTTCTTATCTTAAAAGGGATATTAAATTGGTTCCATAGCTAAGGTGGTAGAGGTTAAACCAATAAATTCAGATGACCGTTGTTATATGTTGGGTTCTGTTGAAGGTACAGTCGAATTAGCGCATAAAGGGACCTGACTTGACATAAAAGTCACTATATCTACTTTAACGTATCACTAACTAACCTTGCTGCATTTGTGGGGACAGTTAGGTTAGGAAAACCAAAGGCATGCATATTAATAGTCACTTGTTTGGTGGCCACATGGTCAAAGGTGCTCTTGCAACAGACTAAACTGCCGATGATGGAGAGATTGTGGTTCGATCCCAGTCTGGTGTAATGAGATTTTTTTCCTCAATGGTTTCTTTCTTTATGCAAATGTGGGTACACCTCCTCAGAAAAACTCAACCCTTATCCTTAACGGGTGAGCTGGTGGTCTAGGGGTAAGGTGTCAGACTTCTGTGCTGGAGGCGGGGTTCAATCCTCGGTCCCGGCACAAATTTAGCTGATTGCCAAACCCTTCCTTCACCTCTGACAAGACATCTTGTGAATGTGGGGAATGCCAGGCCACCACCGTGGTTCGGATTCCACGTTAAACTGTAGGTCCTCCATTTCATCTCACAATCACCCTACCATCACACATTAGCGTAAGTGCGTATAACCCGAACGGGTAGTAAGACGCGGTGCTAATAATAATATCCTTAACTAACTATCGTAATTATTACATAAGCGTATAAACTAAATAGATAGTAAAATGCGTTACTACAAAAATTGATAGTAAAAAAAGTGGGGGGTTATTTGGTCACCTTTTCTAAGTATTGTTTTTGTGTGCCTATATGAGTGCGGGCTGGATGCAGCCTACGACCCATGAGTTGGTGGAGCTTGCTCAAGACCATTCCACAACAGATGCGGGTGATATTTTAGGTCTCTATAAAAATACTAACAAATTGTATAAAATAAAATGCATCGAATTAAATGAAACCCAACCAGAATAAACTAGTTTACTTTCTTGTTGGGTCATTTTTAATCATCGTGCATTTTCAAACCTTATGAGTATTCCACATTTTTACACTAATTGTGTAAATATAAGGATGGTTGAATTTAAATTAATTGTACCCGCTCTCTCACTCTATATGGAGAGTGAAGACCACTTAGTCAAAAAAAAATACCTTCAGTAAACCTGGATCAGAACTCAAACTGTTATTTTCTCGTCATTAGCAATAAAATATGTTGCTAGAGTTACAATACCTCATTCCTCATTTCTCTAGTATGCCTCTTTAATGCTGTCTAGGCTTTACTACTGCTGGTGGAACTGTTGAGGATCCAACCCCCTTTGAGTTTACTGCTATACATACAATACATACATAACATACATATATATATATACATACATGCATCATCATACATACATACTACATACATACATACATACATACATACATACATACATACATACATGCATGCATACACATACATACATACATACATACATACATACATACATACATAGTAATGTCATCATACATACATATACATACATACATACATGAATACATACATACATACATACATATATACATCATACAACATGCATACATAAATATACATCATAGATACATGCCCCATGCATACATCATACACACATCATACATAATACATACATACATATATATACATGCTCCATGCATACATAATGATACATACATCATCATACATGATACATGCTCCATGCATACTCTTACTACATGCTGCATACATGAATACATATTACTTTTGGTCCGTGGTGGCCTATTAAGTGCTCCACAGAATCCCAGGAAGTTTGGTAATAATAATGAATCAAATAGCCAAAGTTATTATTTATGTTTTAGGGAGGATTACTCCATCTAGATATTATATTCTGAAATTTGAAAAATAACACCTGGACAAGGAAGTTCCCGGGTTCGGTTCCCATATTTAGGTGTCAATTTTTTTTCAATTTTCAGAAAAGAATGATAATTAAGTAAATACTGTTGATCACATTTATAATATAAAAATTTGAAATGTGAAGTAAATATAAAATAGCCATACTATTCTGTATTTATTTTCTCGATAAACACAAGTGACAAAGAAATAGAAGTCTGTACAAATATAAGATCAACAAATTTAATCATATATTAAATATTATTAGGTTTAGAATACTTAAGATAAACAAAAAACTATTGCAACATTAATATATTGTAGTTATATAAAAAAAATTGCAACATTTTATTCAGTAAATCCATTTTAGTTCTATATTTGTATAGGTAAAATAGAGTAGACTATAAATGTTTTAGTTTCCTGTATGATTTTCCACTCCCCCTCTCCTTATACTCCCATAGTCCCTCCCATTGGGCCCCTTAGTGTGCATAACTTTAATATGTTGGTTCTCCATCCCCAAAACTTTGAGAAACACTGCCTTAGGACTTATACCGGTCGACCAGGGAATTGAGCGTATGTTTGGTTGTTCATTCTTACTTCGACCTCTGGTGTTTCAGCTCAAATTCTACAGACCCTTATCCGTTTATTCCCATAGGCATATATTGTTATTTTGGTAAACTTTTTCTTAACTCCGTATTTTCTTTTACTATTTTTTTAAATGTTCTTATTGTTTCTTTCCGCTCAAATACTAACGAAACAAAAAATCTATGATTAATTTTGTATGTGCATATTGTGAACATATTTAACTTTGTAATACGCAAACTTGATGGAAAGTTTATTTAAAAAAGAAATAAATTATGTTGTATCTATCTAAAGATCTATCATATTATATGATTATATTTAATTTTAACAGGTAAAACCCCTAAATTAGTTAGGGTGGTGAAGTAAACGCGATAAAAGGTATGTTTTTTTGCAATTTTTTATATCAAAACATTATTTTGGTCAAAATGAATATAATATTGCTTCCATACAAACATAGAGATTAATTTTCTTCGCATGAATACCTCAACAGTTGTTGAATATCTCTATCAGGGGTGTCCTGGGATTTGATTAAAGCTTTTTCTCTTTGCTTTGCTATAAAAAATGCAAACACACAGACCTTTTCTCGCGTTTCCTACACACTCGCCTTAAGTAACTTCTTAGCGAGGCCTTAATATTATGCTAAGCCCACATCAGTGGTCACATGGTCTAAGGCAAGTGTGTAAAATTCCTTTGATCATAAGGTTCACGTTGAACATAAAAAATAATAAAGGGTCTGATTTTTTTTAATGGTATTGTCGTTTTGTAAGTTAAAATAATTCCACCTTAGTGTGTTGTTAATTGTCAGGGCCAAAGTCATTTTTATAATTTTTCCTAATGTGAGACTGTTAGTCTAGATTTCTAAAGGGTTTGGTTTAATTGAATGTGATAATACAACTGTTAACTTATGCACATATTTAGTGCAACAATTGCAAAAATTTTGAAATTGATCCATATCTAATAAAGTGTTACAAATTTATATACCAACATCCTCTGCCAGAATTCTCCAAATTCCCAAGTATAGTTTTTCGAAATGTTGTATTTCCTTAACGTTTATAAAATTAATATAGATCTTCCATCCAAGTATATTGGTGCATCATAAGGTCCGTGGGCCGAATAAAACCATAGATAAGGCCAAAATGCCCGGTCTAACAATAATTCACTCTAACCGATGGATTGAATTTCTAGTGATGATGACATGGTCAATGTTAGAATCCTGAATAGGGGGAATTTTTTTTTTTAGGCTTCCAGCACTCGCTCCTCGCAAACTCTGATAGATTTATTCTAAATTCTGCCCTTTTTTTTATCTTTACTTAATTAGTGTAAAAAATGCAGTTTTCTCATATGTGTAGTAAAATAGAGTTAATATTATAGTAAGAAATTGTAGTATAGATATAAAGACTATGTATGTACTGTATTTTATAGATGTATATTTTGACGATAAATTAACTGTCGCGAATAATTACTGGGCATAATTCAAATCCCGTTTTTAAATTTAAATAATAGATATATCTTTTCTAAGTAGAAGTAGAGCAGAGTTTTGAAACCCTCTTCCGCAAAAATGTGGTTTGCTCTTATTTCTTAAATCTTCCCTATTGAAGTTTAGAAATCTACCCCTTCACTCACGTATTTTTATTCCCCACGCCCCCACCTCTCTCTCTTTTCATCTTTCGTTCCCTTTTCCACTCTACATTGTCCCTATAGGAATGAATATATCAGAGTCAAAAGTACTGCTCAATTTTTCTTTTATATGTGATCTTTGCAGCCCCAGGAGAAATTACCAGTAATATGTCAAACTTTCAGTGCGACCGCCTGAGGCATTTTGAGTAATAGACTTTATAGAGGTTGTTTATACTTACGGGTAGAGTTTCTTTAAATATATATATATAATTATTATTAGCACCGCGTCTTACTACCCATTCGGGTTATACGCACTTACGCTAATGTGTAATGTAGGGTGATTGTGAGATGAAATGAAGGACCTACAGTTAACGTGGAATCCGAACCACGGCGGAGGCCTGGCATTCCCTATATATATATATAATATATCACCTCCCTAAAACACAGTAGAGTACGTTCAAAATATATTAAAAACTAGAGCTTGCCCGTGACTTCACTCATGCCTATGTTGGGTAATTTTTTTTTTTTTCCGTCGAATCATCTAAACTACCGAATACAACATTTCAAACGCGTATTAATTGAGAGAAATGTTTTATTTTTGTCAACGCCACACATTAACGACTGTGTGTAGTAAGGAATCAAAATACAGTGTTTGAAATTTTGCTGTACTTGCATCAGTATTTGCTCGCTTACTCGGAAGAATTGTTGCAATGAATATCAAAAGAAATATATTCGATTCATATACTCCTTGTATAAAGCTTGTCCCTCTTATTTGTAGTCAATGTTGCAAATAACACAAAATTTATATTTTAAATTTAGGCTACTATATAAGAGACCAAACCAAATAAAACCGATTTACACGCAACATCATAAAAATTCTGATAAAGTACATAAATTAATGTTGCAAGTGCAAGCACACTAACAGTGATTATCTTATGTAGAACTATTATTGTGGCAATGAACACCCCACAAGTAATAGTTTAAAGTTTCTATCTTGGAAACAAAAATAAAGTAAATTGAAAGTAAAACTCTATAGACAGTGAGTGCCATATTATATCAAACAAAATTGTGTTGTTGCCTTAGTAACAAAAGTAAGCTTGAATATTATTCGTACCGCTAACGCAATCAATATAACTGATAACTTTAAATGCTAGAAAAGAAGGAAATCGACTCAAGACCAAAGCTTTGTGCGCGTACGAAGATTCCCAAAGAAACGCCGAATCACCCTCTCCCCCTCCTCTCTAATCAATTTATATTGTTAAAAGACAATCGAGTTAATTAAGGATTTTAAATCGCTGTGCTTTTTAATCATGAACTGTGCACTGTACACTAAGCATTGTTAATTACTATCCAAGCGCTAAGCATGAATATAAACTTCAAACTTGGCCTTATTTAAGATCAAATGAAATAAAGGTGTTGTACATCTTCTCTATGGTTAATATTTGCGAAATAAAGAACACATTTTAGCTACTAATGTGAAGAATACGAAACAAACAACTAAACTATAAAAACAACTTACAGAATACTTATGTGTATTTTTATTTGAAAATACCTACTAATGTGAGCCAAAGTATAATTTATCTTTATATTTAGGATTGAATGTATTATGTAATATAATTTAATTTGCAGTTTATATGGTGATCAATATAAACAGAAAACTTTTTAATTCTACATTCAACGGGAGAATACACCACAGAATTGTGTAGTTAAAGCAAGAATCTTTGAAAACCCATACATTATTTTAGATTAAACAGGCAAAAATATAACCTATATGCATTCTGAGAGAACAGTATAAAGAACACATAAAGAGCATATAGGAGAACATCATATCTTAATCAGTTCATTGGTTTTAGATTTTATCACGAACATATAAACACGTAAAAAACCTAGAATAAAAGAAACAAATTAATATATATAAAGAGAAGAAAAAACTAAATAATCTAATTTACAAACAAAACCATTCAACCAACGGGTTTTTTCTGCACTGATTCGCTCTTTAATGCGATGGCGTGCAGCTATATAGCCTATCCTATTCCAAGGGAGAAAAAACGTACAATAGGTGAATCCCGTCTCGATCTGATGACTACTTTTTGAGTTTACTGACAACAAACAGACAGAGAGACTAAAAGGATAAAAATGTATTGTTTGGACTCATAATAATTGTTTATATGGTACTACCCTGAAACAAAATATAAACTCCACGAAAACTCGAATACACGGATATGCCTTGGAGTTTTATTATATGTATTGATATCTCACTTTATATTAATATTAATATATTATTTTTTTTTTGTTCGTAATTTTCTAGATATAGTATTGGTATTAAATCTGTACTTAAATTGGGTATTAATATTTAGGTTGAGATTTTTTTGAATAATTTCTTTTTCAATAAATTAATTTCTATATTTGGAGAAAATGGATGGTAGTAGATGGTAAAAATGATTTTATTTGAACTGTTGTAGCACGATAATAAAAATAGATTTAATTCACAGCAACATACTTTCCCAAAGCATCGTTTCATTTTATCAGCTTTATTTTCGTATTTTATTTTATTAAATAGTAATTTGAGATGGATTTTTAAAACTGGAAAAATGGACTGGTGTAATATAATACTGTTTCTTTAAAATTGTGTTTAAATAAATTATCCTAAATTTTAAATAATAAAATATAACAAAGTAACAATATATTCTAGTTAAACTCACTCCATATGATTCTTTTAACTAAAATTTGTTAATATATACTCTAATTAAAAATGTAATATGGCGCTAATGTGAAATATTTAAAAGCCTTTGTTATAGTTACAGTACAGCCAACACCCATTATAATTTCAACATTAAGTAAGAAAATGAATTAAAAATGCAACTATATTTTTAAATTACAAATCGCATTTTACATATATATATATATATATATATAAAAAATATATATAATAATATGTAATATCGCTTTAGTACCAAACTACCACATTGGTGGGTACGTGGACAGAGGCGATGGTCTTCTCTTGTCGGGGTTTCTGGAGATATTAATTTTAGGGACAGAGGCCCGGTCGGATATTATGAGGTTGTTTTGTTTTCCTGAGCCCCCTCCACGTGAATTTGGGTATTTTTATTATCTTCTCCATCTCCACTCTATAAGTGTAAGTATGTGAATATCCCTTAATTGGTCAATCAGAAATCTAATAGTTTTAAATTTTGTTTGTGTTTTTACATTTTTATTTATTTAAAAAAAATGTTATATGTAAACTGTTTAAATGACCCTTCACGCTTTATACATCCAAATATAATTAAGTTCAATCTAAATAGAAAAACGCGTATTAATTTCTGAAATAAAGGCGTTAAAGGCGTTTCTTAAAATACCCTCCAAACTCAGCCACTCCTAATAAAGAACACACTTTTTTTTTTGGTCACCCAATTCTAGTCCTGCGTCAAAGGACACTTCACGAGATCGTCATTAAAATTTCTGACTTCATAAAAACTTTTAATTCATTAAAAGAGAGAGAAATGAAAATAAAGGAGTGAATGCGCAACGACTTCATTAGTCTTTTGAACGGAATGAAGTTGCAAAAAAAAATAGTTTAAAACAGATTCTCAAAGAGAATATTACAGTAGTTAAATGTACAAAATCAGATATACTTTTATACACCCCAGGAGTTGGAAGATCAAAATAAATTAATGACATCTGTGACGGCCTCATCAATAGTCAAAAATCTTAATATGCTTCAAAAGACTTGAGAGGCTTTGGTTCGAATTCTGGCGATGCATTTCTTTAGGCTAGGAGTACCTCTTATTTGAAGGGAACTTTATTCAAATGGTGGTGGATTGGACACTTTTTATGTGAGAGATTTTTGAATTGGGCACCTTAAATTCTACTAGAACAAACTATAGACACGTGGTTTGGACACCATTGATTCAACTAGAAAGAATTGTAGACTTGTGGATCAGGTACCGTCGATTCAACTAAAAGTAATTGCAAACATGTGGATTGGCCACCGTCAATTCAATTTAAAGTAAATGTAAGCACGGGGATTAAGCACCGTCGATTCGACTAAAAGGAATTGTAAACACGTGGATTGGGCACGTCGTTTCGACTAAAAGGAATTGTAAACACGTGAATTAGGCACCGTCGACTCGACTAAAGGAATTTAAACACGTGATTGGCACTTTGATTCAAGTAAAAGAATTTAAACACGTGGTTCGGCTACGTCGATTCAACTAAAAGAAATTGTAAACTCGTGGATTGACACAACTAAAGAAATTTGAACAGGGTTGAATTGGACCACTTAATAGTAGGCTATAGTATTAATTGGAAACTAATATAATAGTGTGAGGCTCTCAACTTAGTGATTTATTCTCAAGATATTTGATAGCTATTGTAAGTTCAACTATCGTTGGTCAGTTAATAATTGTAGGGTTAAGCATCTAAAATGTGAGGTATTTCCTGTGCAATCCACTCGTAGGCCTATAACTGCTGACTTCATTGGGAGATCATTGAATCTGTGAGAATTGATGTTCAAGCATCGCGTGGTTTTGGATGATGTGGATCTAGGCCCGTTGATTGGTGCTTAATGTCGTCATCGTAATCTCCTAGTTGGCATATTCTGCATAGTGTGTATCATAGAACAGAGCGTTGGGCAGTTAGTTAAAGGCAGTTGTTTCCAGATAGGTGGTGAAGGCAGTTGGTTCCAGACAGTTGTCAAGTGTGTATTGAAGATGAGTCCGTTTAGCGACAGCATGCCTCATGCGCCATGAGTGTAACCATGATTAATACATTGGTTAGACAATGGTTAACACAGTGGTTAAATAGTTGTGATCCCACTGCTGCCAAGGGAAGTTAGGGATCTCAAGCGATATGTTTACCGGGGATGGGTGAACGACATAACAGAAGGTGTCAAAAGTTTGACGGCAATGTATGTGAGCAGATTACTTTGGGAAATTAACCAATAGTAGTGTATGTTATTTATTGTGTTTCTCTTGAGTCGCTTGCTTAGCCCCCTCACCTACAAATGGGAGCCCGCACTACCATACATATTAGTGTCAGAATGGGATGATAATGTATAATAAGCTCTGTCAGTCCTTACAATGGGTTGCCAGTAGACTACAGTTAAGTATAAGCCATCTAGCTGAGCGTTAGCTTCTAGCATTAGTTAACGTTAGCTAATTATATTTTTAACCTTAAGGTTTCTCCTTTAAAAAAAATCGTTAGCTATATATTTATTTAAGCTATAAGCATTTTACCACCGCGAATGGAAGTGAATAGAATTGCGTTAAAGTTATTGATTTGCAAACCTAATGAGAATCGAACAGTGGGAGGACCTGGATGCAGATGGGAGGATGACATTAGAATGGATCTGAAAGTTTTAATAGAGGGGATTGGATATTGCTAGCTCAAGATAGGGATAGGTGGCGTACTTTGGCAAGTGCGGTAATGAAATTTGGAGTTCCTAATACCATGAAGTAAAAGCCTTAAAGATAAACCATATCTATCTCCTTGCTACACGTGTCTCTCTTCTAGAGCAATATATCTTAGACAATTAAGTGAAAAATGAAAACTGGGACCTTCCACATAGAAACTCAATATACTAACCACTAATGAAAGATGAACCTCGATATAAGACGAACTAGAATGGCTCAGTAATAGAACATTGACACTCAAATTCAAAGGTCCCGCTTTCGGTTCTCGTGTCCAGTTTGTCAATCTCCACTTGAATGAATTTGATTCAGCTATCACAACTGATCCTGTGAGTAACTATAAAGTATTAAGTTATGATACAAATGAATTAATTATAGTGGCAAAGACGAGGATAGATAAACATGAAAATATTCGACACAAAAAGTAGGAGTGATACCGGTATTGAAGAGGATAGATGCTGCCCAGTTAAGATGGTAAGGACATGTTGAGGGAATGGAGGGAGAAAGAGTCGCTGTGAAGGGTTGAAGATGGGAGTCTGGAGTGAAGAGACCGAGAGGAATACAGAGGAAGAGGTGGAAAGATGGCGTGGAGGAACTCCTGAAGAGAGAAGAGATGCCAAACATTCGGCAGCTAAAAGAGGCGGGGGCAATGATTAACAGACTGAATAGAAGCAAGATGCTGGTCCCGCTGACAGGTGCATACCTAACTGGGAGATGTTGAATAAGGAGAAAATGAATTAATAATATTTCATACTTGTGTCATATAAATTGAATGGGGTAGGTAAGCATTCAGTGGGGCGAGGATATTATTTATTTTTACCGCTCTAATTATAGTCAATCTAACGTTTCCTAGCCTCTGTCATCCCTCTATTCCCCTAATGCTAGGGTGGCAATTATTTCATAAATAAAACACTGGTAATTATGAATGTGTTTTAAATTATACGTTTACACGATTCCTTGGAAAAAGGAAGTAGTGTTTCAAAAAAAAAATACTCGAGATTTTGATTGATATTAACGTTTTATGACAACAAAAATTTGAAAAAATTGTTTCCACAATGCCCTTTGACTGTCTTTCAATATTTCTGTTACTTGGCCTAGAACCGAAATGATTTTAACAATCTGGCTACATGTATGTAAGGTTTTATAAGGTTCCTCAAGGGTTTCTTAGGATCATAGGTTTAACCCTAAAACTAAGGGTAGTTTACATGGGTGTGAAAAGAGAGGAAAAAAGAGCGATTTTGATTCAAATTCGTAGCTGGGTACAATGAAACATAACAAACAAAATTGCAAAACTCATTTTTCTGGCAAGATGAGTCAGACCCTACTGTACATAGAAGATGTAACAACTTTTTATTATATATTTACAATTCTTTGAGATATGAAATCTCTTATCATTAAAAAGTTTTAGGACTGTTAAGGATAAAAAATTAAAGGTAAATATATTTTATAAATACAATGTTTTCCAAGCTATAAACAAATACTCTATATGTTTTAAATAAAAGTTAGGAAAAAAGGGATTTGAAAATGTACAGAATTAATTATTATATATCTGTGAAAATGTCTACTATGTCATGTATGCTCTTTGGTGAAATTTGATGCTAATTTCTTACGATTATGTTTTTGAACCATTAATTATTTTATCACTTATCTTATTATTTTTGCGAGGCGCATATTTCTTTATCTATGGATGGAATCTGTTTTGCACTCAGTTTGGTGAGGTATCTTTGGTGCCAGGTAAAAACGAGAATAACTCAAAAATGTAACTTGACTTATATAAAAATGTACGATTAAAATAAAACAAATGTACTTAAACTATAAAGATCAAATGAAATTTTTCCACCAATTAAGGTTGAATTTGACTTATAATAAATGTACCAAATGGTAGTTCTGGCCAAGAAAAATGTCAATATTGACTTGTCTCATTTTGATCATTTTTTGACTTATACTATTTTTCCCTGGCACCAAATATATAAAACTGGAGGTTATCTTCCATGTGTGAATGTAGGATAAAACTGTTTACAAGAGGTGACTTGGTGGTCCAGGGTAAGGTGTCAGACTTCTGTGCTGAGGGTCCGTAGTTCAATCCTTGGTCCCGGCACAGATTTATCTTATTACCAAACCCTTCCTTAACCTCTGACAAGACGTGTATTAATCACAACTTGTGAATGTGGGGAATGCCAAGCTCTCCAACGTGGTTCGGATTCCACGTTAAACTGTAGGTCCTTCATTTCAATCTTACAATCACCCTACCACTACACATTAGCGTAAGTGCGTAAACCCGAACGGATAGTAAGACGGGGTGATGATAATAATAATGTTTGCAAGATCTGAAAATAGAAAAGAAAAGAGAAACCTCAAAAAATGTAAATTAAAATTAAATTTTAAATATTTGAAAATAGCAATACCCGGGATATATATCAATATACCCAGTACATATTATATATAATATATAAATGCAAAATAAATTAAAGTTTGAAAATAACGATGCCCAGGATTTATTTTGATTTACATTTATTTTACATATATATATATAATAGCAATACCCTGGTATTGTTATTCTAAAACATTTTATTTGGCTTGTATATTATATGAACTATATATTATAATATGTATTATAATATGTATCATTTAATTCTATTATAACTTATATTTTTGAGGTTTCTCTTTCCTTTTCTATTTTCAGATATTGTAAACAGTGTTATCCCTCATGCGGATATAGAAGAACTTCCCACTTTCAGAGTTATAAGCAAATGGCTCAATTTTAAGATAAAAGAGCAAGAAATTATGTACAGGATACCGTACCATTTATTTTTAAATATTCATTCTGAACGAAAAAAATTGTGAAGTTTCTCAAAGCTCGACAATGACACCCCTTAACTTATATCGTGCTGCCTTGCAGCTCTATTCTACAAGCCAAGAATATAATCTTATCTTTCCGACGGGTTACATTACAGTTCTACTCTCTTGTCTTAGTTCAACGTTCATTGTTTCATTTACACGATAACATGAGAGCTCTGCCACAACAGAGAGCGTTTAGGAGATAATTCTAAGTGTCAACTTGACAACGCTAAGGTTTGTTTATATTTCTGAAATACCCACCAGGGAACTTGGTAGCATGTTCATTGTCTGGCGATGGTCCAGTGGTTTGAAACCCAGTATACTCAAGAGTTCAGAGGTGTTAATTAATTACATATGAAACCCGCCTCGGTGGCGTAGTTGGCTAACGCGCTTGTCGTGTTGAGCTCGACTGCTGAGGACGGGGAGAACGAGGTTCCAATCTCGGTCGGGTGAACTGGGGATGGTTTTTCCTAAATGGTTTTCCACTCTCTCTCCACGCAAATGCGGGTTCACTTCCTCTAATTCAACCTTCCCAATTCCTAATCCATTAGCGTAATTAGTACTTAAGCGTATAACCCGAACGGGTAGTAAGACGCGGTGCTAAATAATAATAATAAAAAAATTACATATGAACTGAATTATTGGTAATTATTGAAGAGTGTGGCCGTAGAATTCATTCCAAAAACTGAGCCCAAAAAAGGATTTAAGATTAACCCATACACAATCATTACACACGTTTAGACGCCATCGGAAATCAAATCATGTACTCAGACTCTTGAGTAAAAATGGGGGATGAAAAATAATTTTAAAAAAAATATGTTTTACAAGAAGTAATTAAATAAAACTAATACAAGATGTGTATATTTTTGGTAAGTTGAAAGTTTTCATTTTCATGTTATTTAATTTATTTGAGGTACTTAGCGTGCACTTTCTGAACCTACTGATTATATCAGCCCACGAATTATAAACAACTTAAATCCACCGGCCATTAATTCATTGCAGTAAAAGGGGAAAAACACATTTCCCGAAAGATAAATTTTTCGGCAATGTCAGTAATCGAAAACCCAGGACCTCAAGCTCAGTAGGCCAACGTGCTACCGGTTGATATAAGGTATAGACTATAAATATGTGTTAATAAGGCTACATAATGTACTAGTTATACCTCTTAACATGTAAGAACTCTAACCATCCGTCCTTTCTCATAAGAATTATGCAAACTCCTGTCTAGACCATGTGCGGGTAGATCAAGTTAATTAATAAATCTAATAAATAGTCATATATTTCTTTGGAATTTGTATTTACGTTTCAAGTAAAAACATTCAATGGATTAGCATAAATACAGGTGATTACACATAAATAATAAATAGTTTAATTACTAATCTTTATATATATTTTACGTGTATGTTTTCCAAATTTTATCAATTCTGATAAATGGTATTTTATTTATCCATGAAAACATAAATATATTGTGACCGCACAAATATTGAACACACAAGTCTATGTTTTATTTATTTTAGAATCGTATATTTTATTTCATGTATTTCTTTTATTGTGTATATCGCTTTCACCTAAAACTATGGAATGACACAGTATATAAATATCACATTAACGTGATAGTGCATAAAATACCAATAAAAAAGCTTTGGTATGATCATACATTTCTATAATTAGATTGCTGATTTGAATTTGTATCAGTTATGAAACTTTAGTTTGGAAATAAAAATGTTATAAGTACATTTCTCTAGGAAATAAAAGTGAAACAAAAGCAAATTATATACTCAAATTTACAATATTGTTAGCAAAAATAAAATTACAATTTCGTATTTAAAAAAAACTGCAATTAAAATAACTTGGATTTTATAACTATCTGACCCTTAAAATTTAACGCCTTCATTACATTTACTTGATAAATCAGAGCACAACTCAAGAATCAAATAGTAGTATGTGATACAAGGAATTTAATATATTTATTAAATTTGATATTAGAAAAAAATATTGAAATTTGATAGGTTTAACTTAAAAGTAATACATGTCTTGTTTTTCCAATTAATTATATGAAAGAATATATATAGTCTTACGTAAAATAATAATTCTAAAAAGTAAGGATCAGGAAGGTAGCGTCTATATTATCGAAGAGGATCGGTAAAACACAGTTAAATTCACACGTCTAAG
The DNA here is from genome assembly GCA_039000515.1 of Timema cristinae. Classification (NCBI taxonomy): domain Eukaryota; kingdom Metazoa; phylum Arthropoda; class Insecta; order Phasmatodea; family Timematidae; genus Timema; species Timema cristinae. Next base: position 42,993,915 of record JBCFYV010011172.1, read on the forward strand.
AGCACTTTATAGGGCACCCGGTCAGGATTAAAACCCCGACATTCCCATCAGTGGTGATCAAATGCAATACTAATCTAGCGTCTATATCCATAGGTCCATTATAATGTTATCCTCCCATCTGCATCTAGGTCTTCCCAATGGTGTCTTCCCATTGGGTTTGCCAGTCAGTAACCTGAAAAAAGTTATTTTATAATTCATCAAAGTTACATCATATTTATTTTATCAAAGAATTTTATAAAAGAAATGTGATAGTGTAATATCACCCTAATACCAATACATCAAATTTTCTATGGACTTAACTTTAACAGCGACACCAACTTTTTGTTATCATTATTTAGTGATCAAATTATTTGCAATGTCTTTGGAAGATTTAGTTAGGGAATCCTACCACAATATCGCACTAATCAAAGAAAACAATGGAATAAAAACAAGTGAAACCTAGATCTCGTCAAATTTCGCTTTTATTTTGCCAAAATAAAAAACCGTAACCATTCAAATTTAACAGTGTAAATAAGCATTTCTAAAGAAAATGTTTTGATACAATACGATCATTAACCAAATTATTTTGTGAAGAAAACTGTAAGTAATGTTTTCATGTCATTCCACTAGATAAATATTTAGTTGAAACTAAAAGTTATAAACTTTTGAGCCTAAGCACGTGCAAAAACAAATATCTAGTAAAGAGAGTGATAATTAAACTTTCACATTAATCTGGGTTAGCACGGATTGTAAAATCTATAATAAGTTTTAATGAACCATTACAAAAAAATAATAGCATTCGGTGGCATTTCACTAGTGTTACATTTTAATTCATAGCACTAATTATCCTAGTAAGAAAGGTTAATGTGTACTTTCCAGACCAAATTATAAAATCTCGTGGACTTGTAATTTATATTCTAGGACAATTCACCATATACTAAACACATAACCCTACATAGCTCAGGGAATTGTATCGTTTTAATCATATGCCTAACAGTTATGTCTTATATAAATAATATATTTATTTAGACAAAATATGAAACTGAACCAAGACCACAGACAAGGATTCACCCAACCTTCAGCCTCCAGGTTAAAATAGCTGCGCTCCTTGGGAAAGTTTGAGTCCTTCAACACAGGTATCGCTAAGTGCTATCAAGAGGCATTTTAAAAATAAAGGCTAATTTTAAATATGGTTTCATTAGATATAAATAGACAAATATCCTTCTCGAGTCAATCGGCTTGATTTCCCTAAGCTATGTTCAGGTATTGACCCAACCCCCTTTTCACATAATTAAACCTCACAAAGAGATTACTCAGACTGTGATAGTCTTGTGACGAACATTTTAAAAGTGAGTCGTTTAACAACTGCATCCTTCACCTCTGACAAGACATCTTGTGAATGTGGAGAATGCCAGGCCTCCACCGTGGTTCGGATTCCACGTTAAACTGTAGGTCCTTCATTTTCATCTCACAATCACCCTGCCATTGCACATTAGCGTAAGTGCGTATAACCCGAACGGGTAGTAAGACGCGGTGCTAATAATAATAATTATAATAATAATAATAATAACAACTGCACATTTGGAATAGCTTTTATAACTGAGCATACGTAGACACTAGCGAACTCCAGTGTTGATGGACTTAACTTTGCTCAAGGAGCGGAGTGAATCTTCCACAAGGCTAAGGATCTTGTCTACACTTGTCAGTGAAAAGGTCTAATTATTAGACTTTTCAGCTGTCCTCTCATACGAGTCAATCAAGGAAATGAGGTTATTATTTATGTACGCGTCCATAATTAAAACCAATGTAGTGTATATTTGTATGGTATATATAAACTTTAAAATAGTTGTGCTCCATACCACTATATGCACCTAACAGGGGGCTCGTGTCTATCGGTCAGTGTTCAGAACATTATTTATAGAAATCTTTGTTAGCGTTTTATAAAAAACAAAAAACAGGTTGGGAAGCTAAAATTATAATAGCTTATTAAAATTTGCCCAACACAACTGTTTTGATATAGTTTGCACCTACACAAATTGTCGGCTAGGGAGGGTCTAACACAAATTGGACATAATATAATATTTTAAATACTATTTAAAAATCCTTGCCTGCTTCGGTGTATGTATGGGCTAGGGCACTACTCTCGCATTAGACTGGAAGCCGATGACGGGAAGATTGGGGTTCGACCCCAGTTGAATGCACTGAAAGTTGTTTTTCCTAAGCGGTTATCCATTATCCTTCCACGCAAATGTGGGTGCGCTTCCTCTAATTTCAACATTTTTCATCCCTATCACATTGTAGTAAATATATTATAGACGTATAAACAGAGCGGGTAGTAAAACGCGGGGCTAGATAAAAAGTTATTTGAAAATCTTTCCAAGATAAAATCATAGCTTTATATTTAATTTGTGATATAAATATGAATAGATAAAGTCTCTGTTTTTATCTCAATTTCAATACACAGGTTGGTTTTCCACTTTTTCTCCACGTAAATGCAGGTATACGTATTCTGCATTCAACCCTTCCCATCCTTGACACATTTGCGTAATTAGCACATATGTTAATAACCCGTACAGGTAGTGAGACAAGGTGACAACAACAACAACAACAACAACAACAAAAAAGCTATGTTTCATAAAAATAAGCTTATTAATTATCACCGCGTCTTACTACCCGTTCGGGTTTTACGCTTAAGTACTAATTACATTAATGGATTAGGAATTGGGAAGGTTGAATTAGAGGAAGTGAACCCACATTTGCGTGGAGGGAGAGTGGAAAACCATTTAGGAAAAACCCCTCCCAGTTCACCCGACCGAGATTCGAACCTTGATCTCCCCGTCCTCAGCAGTCGAGCTCAATACGACAAGCGCGTTAGCCAACTACGCCACAGAGGCGGGTCATCATAATAAGCATGGTTAAGACCATCCCTTCCCCCATACACCACCCCCCCCCCCCCACACACACACACACACAAAAGTTTCATAACAATAAGATTCCCACCAAAAAACTTGTAGCTGCAGCCATAGATGTTTCAGAAGTTTACAAAACAAAAGCCTTTAGGAACTCAATTTGGTTTTAAGTGAGTTAATGAGCCTGTAAACACCTTCTACCAAAAAAAAAATATTTTACCTTTAAAATATATGTTACAATGAGCTTTTTACTTTTGATTCGAAGAGAAATAATTGCAACAAAATTTTGAAAACATTATGGTAAGTTCCGCGAATTCGTATTTACCTCATCTTTTTTATTTACTATTTAGTGTTTAAAATTATCTTTGCTTGTTTTAAGAATGCTAAGTATTAGTAAAGTAGTTTACATAGAGCTCTCAACAGTTTTATAATAATTACTATTGTTATTAAAATATCGTTATTTTCTCAATGTAAGCTTTCCATATTCTTATGTCACATTAGTCATGACAGATATTCAAAAGTTGTTAGGATTAGTGAGTTTTTTTAAAATTAAACTTAAAGGCATCTTCTGAAGCAATACTTCATTTGTTTTGTTCCAAAGTGTTTTAAGTTACAAAAACACCAAGAAAAAAAGGATCTTATCATAAGTTCCTTTCCACCCACCTGCCTCGGTGGCGTAGTTGGCTAACGCGCTAGTCGTGTTGAGCTCGACTGCTGAGGGCGGGGAGATCGAGGTTCGAATCTCGGTTGGGTGAACTGGGGGTGCTTTTTCCTTAATGGTTTTCCACTCTCCCTCCACGCAAATGCGGGTTCACTTCCTCTAATTCAACCTTCCCAATTCCTAATCCATTAGCGTAATTAGTACTTAAAGCGTATAACCCGAACGGGTAGTAAGACGTGGTGCTTAAATATAATATAAATATTTTCTACCCCAATTGATCTAAAAATGCTCGTGAAAAATAGTTGACTAGAACGCTGCCTCGTGGCAAAGATATCTACTAATTACTAGAGCATAAGCGCTGCCATCTCGTAGCTGTTGTGAGAACTGTACGGTTGACGTCCGTGCAGACGACGTGTACCAAAACAGCTGGAAGTGAAATGAAGGTGGCACAAACCCAACCTCACACGTCAAGAGATGAGCAAGACACGAATTCACGGATATAGAATGGGTAAATTTAGTTTTAAGGACACATTCACCCCTCCTCCATTGGTCCCCACTTATTCGTGTGTTGAGGCAGCTCAGGTAGCTTATTATTTGTTGGGTTTCTCTCCCTCTTGACGAGGTCTTTGGAAAGCATACATAACCTCATCAATCACCAAGGCAAATTTGGAGACTACGACCTTCAAATGCGCGGATTACTTGCGCAATACCAGCACAGGTGAGTAACATACACTTGTTATTTAGTTCAAACAGTATGTTAAAAATATAATCACGACACTTTTAGTAATTACTTTCGAGTTTAATTGGTTCTATCTTTTAATTATTTTTTAACAGATTATATAACTTCAACATCAACATAAATCACGATTTGAAAATATTGATAGGTGATTTTATATGTATATTTAATTTTGTTTTCTTTTTAAATATAGATACAAAACCTAATTAACCCCACATAGAATTGTTATTTTCTTTGTAGAAGGTATGAGTGTGTGTTTGTATTATTTATTTGGCCATGATAATATTGTTCCAGTCTCATTACTGAGTATAATACAGGTCAAAGTTCGGCCTTCAATCGAATGTATTAGTGTGGGATTTTTCCACACTGTTATTTCCATAATTATATATATCTTCAGTACAAGGATAGTAGATTTATTTTAAAACAGCACTAAACTTAATCACAGTGTTTTGAAGTCACTACCAGACACCACATTGTCACTGACACAAGCTTAAATAATAAAACAACAAATAATAAAAGGTAGAAATCACACAAATAGTGTTTAAATTAATCACCAAACCGAGATCGAACTAAATTATCACTAAAGAAAAATAAAGCTAGATTAACACGATATAGGTTGATAACAAACCTAATTCACCTTAGTGAAAATTTGTATTTATTGATTTTGAGAAATTAACATTAAACAACATTGTTTCTTTTCTCGACACCAAATAAATTCAGAATCACAGATATACACGTATATAGGTATAGACTCATAATATGGATGGGTGTACATATAAACATGGTTCTTTCTATAGTAATATATATATAAACACTATAGAGAAAACCATATATATACGTGGTTTTTCACAATAGTGTTTTATATATTATTATTAGACATATACATGTTTTTCTATGATCTGTTCAAGTGTTTCCTTACTAGTTACTTACTTTTTTAAGTGAACACTTTGAATGTTATTTGAATTTTAGCTGAAACTATATACATTTGAATATAGATTGGTAGTTCATTTAGCACACCATCAAATTTTTTACATGCGATGTATTCATTGAGCGTTATAAGTGTTGTGTAGTAGAGATTTATTTAATTATTATATTAATAGCCCTTTTCACCCTACGTATGAGATAATTAGGTAGATTATTATTATCAACGCGTCTTACTACCCATTCGTATTGTACGCACTTACGCTTATGTCTGGTAGGGTGATTGTGAGACGAAATGGAGGACTTACAGTTTAATGTGGAATCCGAACCATGATGGAGGCCTGGCATTACCCATATTCACAAGTTGTGATTAATACACGTCTTGTCAGAGGTGAAGTAAGGGTTTGGCAATCAGATAAATATGTGCCGGGACTGAGGATTGAGCCCCGGACCCTCAACACAGAAGTCCGACACCTTTAATCTAGACCGTCAGGTCGCCTTTAGGTAGATAATGAAACTCGAACCAAGCGTCGCATTGTGGCACGATTTTCTGTATTAAACTTAAAAAACAATTTAATTGAGAACCG